>JMFS01082402.1:0-11426 GCA_000699545.1 Podiceps cristatus
CCCAAGGGACTTCATGGACCAGTCTCCTAAACAGGCCAAAGTCAGGCAGAAGTCCAAGGTGGCAGTTCTACTGACCCCCTCCTTCTCCTAGAATCAAAAGCTGTAATTTCATGATCACTATGCCCAGGATGGCCTCCAACCATCACATCATCCACAGGTCCTTCCCTGTTTGCAAACAACTCATCCAGGCGGATGCACTCCCTAGTTGGCTCACTCACCAGCTGTGTCAGCTGGTATTTAGCTTAACTCTTCCTAGGACTTGATTCAGCTGAAACAAATGCCATACAACAGGCCAAATCCTGTTATAAACATCTCATTTTGAGTGGATGTACTTTGGATTTGCTCTCGTTTAACTGCGAAGATCCAACAATACAGTATCACAGCATTTGTCTTCTATACAAAAAAAATGTTGCAAGTATTTTGAAATATTTTATTTTGAACTATTTTAAGGTTTTCAAAATATCTTAAATATTTTCATATCATAATGCATCTCTAAGGCCTCAACTTCACAAATATGTATTAATTTGATATTTCATATTCATATATGTATTGTAATTAATCTTCGGATGAGAAAGATAATAGAGGTCTTATTTGACCTCTGACTGGCTTTTGTGCAGAAATTTCAGTCTTGCAAAGGATATGTGAAAGTCACTATTCTTACATAGTGCAGTTTTACCTTACCTGAGTACATAATCTTTCCATCAGTATAGCAATCAGTAACAAGAAGTCTTAAAACACTCTATCAGGTATTCTCACCTTCATATATATTGCTGTATGTATTTCAGTGATATGGATAATGTTTTCTGAATGTGGATTATGGCTATACTTCAGTAATATGTAAAGATTTATGCAACAGGAGGTTTTTTAGCACTTATTTTAACCACATTCTTAATATTATTTAAAATGGGAATCAGGTTAGTCTTGACCAAAAAGGGTGCACTTCTATTATCCCCAGGAGAAGACCACCGATAAAGACTTTTGTTATTTCCCTTATATTTAATATCATGTATTTTTTTATTAAAAATCAATTTACAAATTTATTTCACGGTACCTTGTAGAGCTTCCAGTTTATAATTTTTTTCCTGGAGTAAACTGATAGGCATTATTCTTAATGAATATGAAAGTAGTATGTGTATGATTAATTGCAGCCTCTCTTAGTAACAGAAAGAGAAGAAATGGTTTAAAAAAGATCTAGATCTTCAGGTCCTTCAAAAAGTAGTGGAAAAATATTAAGAATCCAAATTCAAGCAGACTTTAAAATTAACTTTATTCATATCTTTTTCCAGAGTCAGTGATGTTTTGTGGCTTTATTTCAGAATACAGAACAACAAACAAATAAAAACTAAAAAAACAAGAGTACAGTAAATTATAAAGCATATGGCAGCAGTGATTGAAAAGTGGTGTCTGTATTCTCTCTGTGCATTGGGCAGTGAGCTTTCATTTCATACATCATTTATAACTTGCTTCAGCGACTCCACAAAGTCGATACAAACCTTTTACACAGAGAAAATCAGATGTACATGTTTGTTCTGAATGTTAAAACCTCCCTTTTATTTTTCATTTGAGAACTTGCAATAAAATCCCTGATTTCCAGATGAGAACCTTCTGAAAAAAAACCAAAACCCAAAACAAATTAAATAGGTTAACATAACCTCTCTGTCTGTGGCTTAAATATTTTCAGGTTTAGTCATTGCCTTAAAATGTGGGTGTATATTTAGTTTTTCAGGAAGCTGAGAAAAAATCCACTTTCACTTTTTTTTTAGTTTAATGCCAGAGAGTGACATGCTGTTCTCCATGGTGGAAAAAGAGTGATGGAGGAATGATTTAAAGTATTTTTTTTTTAAAGTCGACACACATAAAAAGCTACTTTAGAATTTTAAATACTAGTCTACACTGACACCTACACAGCAATCTAAGAAATCTTTTTCTCTCCAAAAAAACTTGAAACTTTCCCCAATTTATCTTTTACTTGCATTTACTTCAAATTTCTGTTCCAGGTTTTCAAGTTCTCTCCTGACTTGAACCTTGCTTAACGTGCTGGTTTACCATGTCTCTATTCCAGCCTCGGCAACATCAGTTATGTTTGTTCAGTCCTCCTCCCTTGTTTCTACACATTTGTAAAACATTTTCCCAGCTATTATCTAACCACTTTGTTCTTGTCTTTGGAATGCCACCTAAGGCTGGTTTCCTCGCACAGGTACAACCTGATCATCTTGTATAGAGTTAAATCTGCACTAGGATGCTTGCAGATCCAGGGCATGAGCTGAATGAAGTATTGGCATGGCATAACATTGCCATGCCAATACTTGTTAGCATGAG
The DNA here is from genome assembly GCA_000699545.1 of Podiceps cristatus. Classification (NCBI taxonomy): domain Eukaryota; kingdom Metazoa; phylum Chordata; class Aves; order Podicipediformes; family Podicipedidae; genus Podiceps; species Podiceps cristatus. Next base: position 2,320 of record JMFS01082402.1, read on the forward strand.
TTGTTAGCATGATCCCCAGCGTTATTTTAGTTCTGTCTAGCTAGCAATCTCTCATGCGATGCATCAGCACAGCTGGGAGGCTGGCATCACCCCTAGCATCACCAGTGGTAGTAGTACCATAGAAAACAAGACTGGAAGAGACCTTAAAGGAGATCTGCTCCATCCCTTATGTTAAATCAGGATTAATTAAACTCAGTATGAGTCAACAACATGTCCTGGCAGCTAAAAGAGCCAATTTTATCCTGAGGTGCATTAAGCACAGTATAGTCAGTAACCAGTAACCAGTCAAAAGAAGTGATTGTCCCACTACATTCAGCATTGGTGTGGCCACACCTTGAGTACTGTGCAGTTTTGGGCTCCACATTAAAAGAAGGATATAAAAACATTACAATGTGTCCAAAGGAGGGCAATAGAGATGGTGAATGGGCATAACTTACGACAAATGGTTTGTTCAGCTTAGAGGAGACTGAGGAGTAACCTCATTGCTGTCTACAACTTACTCATCACAGGGAGCCGAGAGGAAGCTGCTGATCTCTTCTTTCTGGTGTCTGCTGATAGCACACAAGGAAATAGCCTAAAGCTGCCCCAGGGAAAGTTCAGACTGCATATTAGGAAAAAATTCTTCACTGAGAGGGTGGTCAAACACTGGACTGAGTTTCCCAGGAAAGTGGTCATTGCCTCTCCATGTTCAAGCAGTGTTTGGACAATGTTCTTAGATATATGGTTTAACTTTTAGATTGCCATGTATGGAGTCAAGAATTGAACTTGATCTTTATGGGTCTCTTCCAACTCAGGATATTCTATGATTCTAATTCCACTTAAACTAAACCAGAGAAATGGTTTTCTCTTATCTGTGTCTAAAAATCTTTAGTTATCCTATTTCCAGAGATTGCCTAAGTAACTCACTTGGGTGCTTAACTACCTCCCCACCAGGAGGCCTTTCTTTACACCCAGGCTTAATCTTCCTTGCTGAAAAATAGACCCATTATTTCTTGCCTTGTTCATAGTGTAGAAAGTAATTATTTATTTGCTCCTTTACCATTACCTTTCATATATCTGAACACTGTTATTGTGCACTTCTGAAATATTTTTTTTACTGTGTCTCAAATAATACTTTCTTTCACTATTTTGTGTACGACACATTTTCTTGAACACAATTCTCTAACTAATCCAGCATGCTTTTTGAGGTGTGTTGGCCATATAGGGGCAGGGTAAAAAGGAAGAATTATATTATAAATATGTCTATGTTAGTCAGCTGAAGAGAACCAGACCTTGTTCTATGACCCTGAGGTGAACCAGCAATAGTCGAGATATCCACACTAATTAATTCCCTAAGACTTCATAAGAGGGTTGCTATATCCAGATTGCCTATTGGGAATGGTCCCTGGCCCATGCTAGCCCTAAAACTATGCCTGGGAATTTTCTGGGAGAAGACTAGTTGGACCAGCTCAAAGAAAGCTAGGGGTTATGTTAGTAATTTAACATTAGAGGTATTGAGTTCCAGTGATAAGGTCTGGTAAGGTCAGTTGATAGATTTTTTTTTTTTTTTTATTATTATTATTTTGCTATGCCCCAGAATTATACAATATTATAACACCAGTTTGTCTCGAGACAGCTACATCTCATCCCTTTACCTTTCCAAACCAAGGACAAGTACCATTTACCTTACAAAGCCAAGGACAGGACTCCCTGATGGGAGTTAGCAAAGTCTCTACAGGAGTCCATTGCAGAACCAGTCTGGAATGCTTCAATAGCCAAGTCCTAGCATTACCCAATTGATGTCAATTTTATTAACCTCTAGCTTCCTCATAGAAACATCCAAGTGATCCCAAGACTGACACTGCTTTGGTAAGGATTATCTGGAGCAGCTTGTGCCTCTAAACAACAGTATACTGTACAAAAGCCACAGTTTTAGTGGCCCAGAAAGACCAGAAAAACTGATTTGCTATCTTGTAGAAAAAAGACTTGTAAGTATAGCAGGAAAAGCATGCTAAGAGTCTATATGTTCATAACAGGTTGCTAAAAAGAAAGAAAATCATGTTCTCCATGTGCATATTAGAAAGGGAAAAATGGGATTAAGTTACAGAATTTGTAATTGACACTTGTCTCGGTAAATACCTGTGGGTGCTGACAAGTCACTGTGACCCCATCTTCCATCCTTCTTAAGAAGGGCTGAAGCACCAACCTTAGGACCTAGAGGGACACTGGAAAGACAATCACAGCATCAGAGGAAAGGTATAGATACTAGGAAGACTTAAAAAAAAAAAAGATAACTGAATTATTAATGAGACTATGGCCTATAATGTGACTTTGAGTGCAAAATTATGCCTTCAAATAATTTCATCTAGTACATATCTTGCCCAGATCATAAATATTTACATTAAATCAGGCAGAAATAACACCTCAGAACTGAAAATCTTTTTCTGGATAGCTTCCAGTATTATCACTGTGAAGCTGTGTTTTTTTACATGCTGTTTTTCATGTTGTTGATAGATAAGTGACTAACAAAAAAACCCAGACATTCTATGAACAGTGCCCACTGCCTTATACATTATAGAGTCCTGAACTCTAGAACTAATCTGTGACCACCATTGGCCCTTTAACATGAAACAGTAGCTTCAGGGCAGTTCAGTCTAGTGAAACATCTACTGTAAATTGATTATTTTCTTTTCTTCTGCGTACGCATTTAAAACTAGATGAGGTCAGATGCCTGAATAGTCTGGATTGACAGATTACTGAGTAGAGATCATAAAGTAAGATAAAAATATTTTCTGATTTATATCATTGTAATATTTATGCCAGGTTTAGTCCATATACATCACTTAATTGTGTACGTGTCCTCATATACGTGTACAAGGACCTCTAACTCTATTTCAAAGAAGCTAGAAGAGCTCACGTAACAAATACCAGTCCATAAATGTTTCATCAAAGACCATTTTCTCTTACCAAAACTTGATAGACCTGTCTAGAGACCATAGAATCATAGAAGGATTTAAGTTAGAAGAGCCTCTGGAATTCACCTTGTGCAATCTGTTGTTCAACGGAAGGTCAAATTCGAAGTTATGCCATTTTGCTCAAGGCCAGCTGAGCTTCATACATCTCTAGAGACAGAAAATTCACTGCTTCTGTGTGAAAACTACTCCTATGTTTGCCCACATCCCTGTTGAAAATGTTTTTTTCTTAAAATCTAATTAGAATTTCCCTCACTGAAAGTTTTCTTCACTGCCTCTACTACTCATGTTATTCATCTTTAAGAAAAGCCTGGGTCTATTTTCTCCATACCCATTAGGTAATTGAACATGGAAATTACTTCCCCCCTGAGCATATTTTTCTTCAGGCTGAACAACCTCCATTCTCTGAGCCTTGCCTCATTCCTCTGGTGCTCCAGCCCCTCTATCATCTTGGCAGTCCTCCTTGGAGCTTTCTTCAGTCTTTCTTGTACTGCAAAGCTCCAAATTGGACACAGAACTTTACATCTGGGTTTACACACACTGGGTAGAGTCGAGTAATCCCATCCCTCAATCTACCAGCTACACTTTTATTAATGCAGCCCCATAGGTGGTTTATCTTCACCTCTGCATGTGTGCACTGGTGGCTCATGTTCAACATGATGCCCACCAGGAATCTGTGTCCTTTTCTGCAAAACTGCTTTCTGCTCTGTTCGGTGCCCAAGTTTTCCTGTTACTGCCTTATTCTCTCCCACGTGCAAGACTTCTCATTTCCTTTTTCTGAACTTTATGGTGTTGGGTACTCAAGAAGTACCCACTTCTTGAGTCTGTTGAGTTCCCTTTGAATAGCTTTCCTTCAGGATACTGGCTTCTTTTTATGACTAAACAAAGTACTTTGCTGCCTTTACAGAAAATAATTAATTGCTATTTACAATTAAAGATCACATACTTAGTGGGTACAAATCTGATCCTAATTCTAAATTTCATTAAAATGTTGGTACATCACATGCAAATGATAAATAAATATACGTGTGGTTCTAAAGCAAAACAAAGCAAAACTGTATTCAAACTATGCTGCACTTTTGGAGCCATGAAATTATCTTTAACAAGTGATCTCAAATATTTTAAGTTATGTGAGATTTTTTCAGTTAATATCTGTGATAGTGAAGAAAAAACTATTGTTTTGGAAGTTTTCTGTAGATGTGTTTTGCATCTTCTGCACTTGGTTAGAGAGGATAAATTAGGTCTGGAATAATCTACTAACACAGGCAAGTTCATGTTAAGTATGTATTTGTTGCATCTTTTATATTTAACTGAAATTCTTCTCTTCTGAAAATATGACTGGCCATCAATAGCAAAGATCAGCCTCACTATGTCAAACAAAATTAAAAACCAAAATAACAAATGTAAAAGCTGATGCTAGATATTTCTATGTGTTTGACTTGTATAGAATCCATGAGTTCTTAGGGTTTAGCAAACAAATCTGAATTTGACAGGAGATTTTTTTTTTATTGTATTGTGGAATATCTGTCAAAATATGATTCATGAAAAATAATATTACCAATGTAGGCTGCTAATCTGAGAAAGTCGTTCAAGCTATGACATTGAATATCATGGAAAACCTACTGTTCATCGCTTTCTTAATCTTCTCCTACCAAATAAAATGCAGGTGAAAATCTAAGGTTTCTTGAGTGAAAAAAAAAGAAATAAAATGAAGCCACATGACCTGTTTTCATTCCCTTGCAGCATGAACTGGCTAGATAAGATCTCAAAAATCCAAGCAGTACTATATTGGTGAATATATACTGATTTCAACGAAGTCTTTAAACAAAATCAGAGTGATAAAAGACTCAAGAGAAAAGCTGGTACGCTGTGGGCAGAACACCATACCTGTGGCAACTTTGAATTGTGTTACAGAAGTTGGACTATTTCTTTTCCACTGCAGTCACAAAAGCTGAACACTATGTTGAATTGACTTAATCAGTGCTAATTTTAAATCTCTAAATATCAAGCATTGTAGTAAGAGTGTTTTATTTGTTCTCAGTTTTGCTGACAGCCAGTTTCTACTGAAGGCACTGGATTCTTGTGTGTACTGCCTGTTACAAAAGTGATAAACTAAGAGAAAACTGAGGCAAGTATCTCTTAAACTTTCAGGGAATTAGATTACAGGTGATTAGTAGCCATGAACCACTTCTGATACTAAATGTCTTTGATAACATCTCTTTTAATAGCAATCTGGTATATGCTACAGATTATTAAACAGTCAACAAGCATTTAATACTAATGAAGCTTCTTTATTACATAAATAAAACAACAAGATATCTGTTAAATATCTTTCATTGAATGGTTGTCTTCTGCTGAAGGTGATGTTTTCAGTCTGCAGAAAGAGTAAATCTTCACTGATAGTCACTATTGATTTATTGCAGAAAGTTTCCATGGTCATAAACTACCAACCTCTGACATCTTTGGCATTTGAAATAACAGACAAATAAGGTCTTCCAGATATTTAACACAAAGATTCTCATAGCACCATTTAGAACCCCTGGTAGTTCTCATTTTGTCTTTTTGTCACTCACCTTTTTTCTTCTGCCTTTCATAAGAATAGACAAAATCTGTGGTTGGTGTTTTTTTCAAAAACATATGAATAGAATACGTATTTTTAAAAGATTACAGAAGTGCATTCAAAATACTTTCTCTTCCCCCCACCTCGATTATTCATTTTCCTAAGTCTGAAAACCTGCTCAATTATTAAGTGGTTAAAGCTACACTAACGAGTTCCTAAATTCAAAATTGCAACAAATTTCAACACATTGAAAAATATGTTTTAATAGGAAATAAAAATATTTTGCATTAATGGATGAACAGATTGTATCTTTTAACACTTCCTTTGACCTCCTTTTTGTTCTCTGACAAGGATTAGTAGACACTGTAGACATGAATTCAGGCACAGCTGTAAAGGAAAAGCATACATAATTTGGTATAACTACACTATTGGCTGCATTTACCATCAAGAAGTCTGATTAAGAAGTGTTAGTACTCTTCTCATGTACATTGTAGCTTCTGTGATCTGCATTGACAGATAAAAAGTCTAAAGACATCTCTGACTTAATTTACTACTGTGCAAAGTCTATTTACTAATGATATGCAACTAGAGATCATGCTGGTTTTACACTTACAGCCTCTGGCCCAGACTTACAAGGGACACTTAGTTGCCTAAATGGGCAGATAAATGCCTAGTAGGTTTTTCAGGATCTCCTAGCCTTTATTTCAAGAGCAGTAAGGCTAATGAAAGGCTAGTGGCATCATGAAAATGCCACTGCAACCTTGTCTGCATTTTTAGGTATCCAACTACCTTATGAAATTAAGTTGTTCTTTGCCTGTATTTCCCATCAATTTTTTATGTCATTATGGTTTTGTTCCAATTCTTTTCAGGCTGACTCATGAAAAAATTGACCTTCATGCATACAACTCAAGACAAAGGTGGAGTCTCTGCAATCATGGTCACCTGCTTGTCCACCAACACTATGGTTCTATAAGTACTTCCTTAACATGTGAAAGCATCACATTCAATTCCCCTCACTGCTTGATTCAGACAAGTAGCATATCAGCTAAACCATACTAAGACATAATTTCTGTTTTGATATTGTAGTTGGAATTTCTTTCAGTCCTCCCTCAGTCTGAGGTTATAACATACAAGGGGAGAGGGGGTTGAACCCTCACCTTTAGCATCCCTAGCAAACACTATAGTCTTGACAAACTACGCTACTACAAACTACTACTGACTACAGAGACAGTTCATGCAATGTTGTCCATTGGTCCAATTAAAATTTCATAATAGAATGCAATGTAGAGTTGCTCCATAGATGAGACTGAAAAAGAGAAGCAGGAACTCTTGCCAGTGTGCACATTATGAAAGGAGCCATTGCTGAAGTCCTTGCTGAAATTTACATTCAATGTAAAGTGAAAGAGGAGAGTGAGAGGGATACCCAGCACAGGAATACTTAGCGACCAGGATAATATCTTGGAAATAAATATTAAATGTTAGCTAAATAAGACAAATACAAGTTTTTCAAAATTACTTTTTTTTTTTTTTTTTTTCTAGAAAAATAAATGTCTTACCAAAAGCTGTTGGCTATTTTCAGTGGAAACATGTATAGATATGTAGAAAGGACTTCTGAAATAAAAATGAAAACATTTTTGTAAACTCAGATATGCTGGTTGTCTGTCTAAGCCATTTCCCAAGGTGAGTTGACCTTGGATGGCTGCCTGACCCCAACACAGCCAGTCCCTCACTCCTCCTCCTCAACAAGACGGGGAGAAAATAAGATGAAAAAGCTTGTGGGTCCAGATAAAGACAAGGAGATCACATACTGATGGCCATCATGGGAAAAACAGACTTGACTATGCGAAGATTATTTTAATCTGTTGCCAACTAAAAATATATTAGGATGTTGAGAATGAAAACTAAAACCTCACCTGCCTTTGTTCCCAGTCTCAACTTTACTCCTTCATTCCTGACTCTTCTACCTCCCCCTGCCCTGAGTGGTGCAGGATGATGGGGAATGGGGCTGTGGTCAGTCCGTAACAGCCCCTCTCTGCTGCTCCTTCCCTCTCACACATTTTCCCTGCTCCAGAGTGTGGTCCTTCAGCTTCCTTCAGGCCACATCCACCTGTGCCAGCATGAGGTCCTCCACGAACTGCTGTGTGCATATCTGCTCCCCCGTGGGCCTCCGTGGGTGCAGGGGCACAGCCGGCCTCACCGTGGGCTGCACAAGGGGCTGCGGGGGAACCTCTGCTCCGGGCCTGGAGCTCCTCCTGCAGCGCTGGCCTGGGGGGCTGCGGGGCTGCTGTGCTCACAGATTCTCACTCTTCTCTCTCAGGACACCAGTGCAGCATTTTGCTCTTTCTTAAATACCTTTCCCCCAGGCATGGTGGCTGGGGGCTCAGCTGTGCCCTGCGGTGGGTGGGTCGGAGCCGGCTGGAACCGGCTGTGTCCAGCCCAGGGCAGCCCTGGCCTCTCCTCACAGAGGCCCCTGTAGCCCCTGCCAGCGCCTGGGCCCTGCACACAGTATACTCATCTACCTTCATTTCCCCTAAATAAAAACTGACTGGAATCAGGGAAACCTTGGATCAGGAAATAACATCTGTTCCTGTCCTCCCCTGCTCTCTATTTTTAAGTCAGGTCTTGTAGATACTGTCAACTAGGAAAAGAAATTAACATGTTTCAAAGTCAAAATGACTTAGCATCATAGAATCAGTTAGGCTGGAAAAGACCTTTAAGATCAGCAAGTCCAACTGTTAACCTAGCACTGCCAAGTTCACCACTAAACCATGTGGTTTAGTGGTGGACTTGTGTCACATCCCTAAGTGTCACATCTACATGTCTTTTAAATACCTCCAGGGATGGTGACTCTACCATTTCCCTGGGCAGCCTGTTTCAATGCCTGACAACCCTTCTGGTGAACAATTTTTTTCCTAATATCCAATCTAAACCTCCTCTGGCACAGTTTGAGGTCATTTCCTCTTGTCTTATTGCTAGTTACTTGGGAAAAGAGACTTGACACCCACCCTGCTACAACCTCCTTTCAGGTAGTTGTAGAGAGCAATAAGGTCTCCCCTCAGCCTCCTTTTCTCTAGGCCAAACAATCCCAGTTTCCTGGCCACCTGGGCACACTGCTGGCTCATTTTCATCTGGCTGTCAAACAGCACCCTCAGGTCCTTTTCCACTGGGCATCCTTCTAGCCACTCTTCCCCAAGCCTGTAGAATTGCCTGGCCTCAGCCTGTTGATCCAACCTGTCCAGATCCCTCTACAGCACCTTCCTACCCTCAAGCAGATCGACACTCATGCCCAACTTGGTGTCATCTGCAAACTTACTGAAGATTCACTTGAACCCCTTGTCATTGACAAAGATATTGAACAGAACTGACCCAATACAGAGCCCTTGTGAGGGCGCACAAGGAACACTTGTGACTGGCTATGAACTGGATGTAACTCCATTCACTACCACACTTTGGACCTGACCATCCAACCAATTTTTATCCAGGGTAGAGTATACCCATCTGTTGTGGTTTATCCCCAAACGGTAACTGGACCATGCAGCTGCTTGCTCCCCCCTCCCCAGTGAGTTAAGGAGGAGAATTGGAGAGAGAGAGCTCAC
>JMFS01082416.1:0-15798 GCA_000699545.1 Podiceps cristatus
AGGCCGCGGGCGGGGAGCGCGGCCCAGGGGGCCGGGAAACGGCGTCGGTGGCCTGTGTCTGCGAACACAGTAATTTGCTGTTAAAGGCAACACGCACAAAAAAGCCCATTTGCTATCAAAACGAAAACAGGGAAGCAGGTTTCCTCCTGTGTGGGCAGTAGTAGCTGCTCCCCGTGCATTACCTGGGAAACAGTCACTGTAAAACCTGAACAGCCTCACATGCCTGTTCCTCCTGGTCCTGCAAAAACGGCTCTGGCAGGAGGACCAGCAGTGGCCAACACTGGTTGCCTGGGGAAGAGCATCAGACCTATGTCAAACAACCTGACCTCAAGCCTTGAGCAGTGTGTGGCTCAGGGTCTTCCAATATGGAGATACTGCTGCATTTCACAATGTGTTTTCAGTCTCTGAGTAAGGCCCGTTGACTTCAGAACCCATGTAAACATGGTGTGTCTGTGGTGTCCTGCAGCACAAAGTCCAAAATATCAGTGGTGGCTTATGTGAAGTTCTGCCATTGTTTTCGACCTGCCGCCCGCTTCAGGTTCTTGTACGGCAGCAGCTGTAGTCCCTGCTCACCTCTGTCATGCATTGCTGTACAGACTACAGACCTTTTTGCTGTACTCTAGCGGATCAAAACATACACAAGGGGGGAAATGATGATACAAAGTCGTCATTGCCAAGAATGGAAGAGGGATCTGCAAGATGTGTTTCTTGGGAAGAAGAAATATAAATTAATAAATTAATACATGGAGGTATGGTGTGGGGTGTTTTTGTGTGGGTTTTTTTTTTTAACACAGAAAAATAGCGAAAACGGGGATGGAGTGAGAACACTATTTTACTTATCCTTCATTTTAATTTTCAATTAAACAGATCGATCTCTGTTGCTCAGTTTTACTTATGTATGTGTGGGAGCGAGGAGTTAGTGCTGAACTTGAAGAAGTAAATCTTCCCTTCTGTGTAAAAAATGAATTGTGAAACCATTTCAGGATGGGCTACAAGAAGCAATTTCTGCTGATGCTGCAAGAGAGCAAACAGCTGAATATTCAGATGACTTTGAGAGTGATGAAGATGGCATGTTAAATGGTAAGACAGAATTAAATATTTTTCCTTGTTTTCCCTTTCTTAGCTCATTATTAGATCACAGAGAATCTTTGTCAATGGGATTTAATGTTTCAAGATTTCATATTTTAACAACTTCTAAATCACTTAGTCCTCCTTTTCAAAGTTATGAACAGAATTCCCAGTGAATTCAGTGGTGGTGCCAGCCTGCTAGGCCAGACAGTCTGTCCTGTTTCCTACCAGACAGATGCCCAGTTTTATTCCTTGGCCATATTGTTTACACCTGGATGAGACGGTAGCACACAGTAGTGTGAATGAAAGTGGATGTGGGCAGAGAGAAAGGCGCTTTGTGATCCTAGTGTTTTCCCAATCCAGGACAATCAGCAAATAAGGGCTGCATGACATACTGCAGAACACCCTTGCCTGGCAGGGTACACAAACCAGGAACAAGTGTGATCTGGCTGTTTTTCTTGGACCAGGGTACATTTGAAATTTGGTAATGTTTATGTTTAACGAGATTGGCTGAATGGCGCTTCTTTCTGATATGGTGCTGCATGTTAAGGCAATTATAAATCTTAAATATCATAATCTGTTTTTAAAAGGACTTTGTGTCCTGGTTTTCATTCACATCTGAAAGATCTTTTAAAAGTTCATGAGATGCCTTGAGTTCCCTTTGCTGACAAGATTTAGAAAAAAGCTCCTGAATTAAGTATGTTACTCAACTATTGAGACATTCTTTTATCACCTTTCTCGAGCATTTGAACTCTGAAATAAAGTCAATTAGAAATAATGGGCTACGGGAAGATAAAAACATTTTTGTTAAACATGTGAACCTTAGTGTTGGAGCAGATATCTCTTTTGAGTATCTTCTAGTAGATTTCTGATGGGACAGAAGTGAAGAGAATAAAACGGGAGGATGGATTCTGGTAACCAAATGTGCCTAGCTTTGTTGTTGTTGGCTTGCTTCCACTTCTTATGGCATTGGAGACATAGTTTTTTAGAAGGGATTTAAATTGCATGGCAGATAAGAATTAACCAGTAGATATTTGAATTATTTTCTTTGAATTGGGACCATGGAAACATGATAGGAAAGGAAGTAGAGTAAGGATCTAATTTGGTGACTTTATGGAGGTCAGAGGTGCAGCAAGAGAAACGCTCAGAGACTTAAGTCAGGAGAGTGTTATATGAAAAATACTTTTAAATTATAGAAGGTATAGTTTGTGTGTCCCGTTTTTTTCCACTTGTCTCAAACAGAAGTTGATACTGTGCTATTTTCAGGTATTGGGGAAGAACTTAATGAAAGTAATGCAGGTGCTGAAGGCACTAAGAAATCAGTTCGTGTTGAGAGTCCTCTCTCAGATGATGATGCTTCACAAAAAGCAGTAGATTTGGAAAAAGAAGCTGCTGATGACTTGACTTTATCCTTTTGTGAAAAGAAGCTTCAGCAAATAATGCTTTTAGAAAGTGAAAACATACAGGATGACAGAAAAGATGAAGAGGAATGTTTGGAAAGTCAAAATGAACATGATGACAGAAAAAAAAATGAATGTTCAGCTGCTGAAGAAGTACCATGTGATAGTAGTGAAAGTGACCACTGTAATGACCTGCCTATTCGCGAACTACAGAAAAAAATAAATCAAGAGGAAAACAAGCCAGTACCGAAGCCACGGGTGCACAAAACAAGAAATGTTTCAATGTCAGGTGAAAAGAAAGTAGTTGAATGTTGTTGCTGCTACTTGCAGCATATTACAATATTTTTAAAGTGTTGTAATTTGTGTTATTTTCTATGTTAAGTATCAGCTGCTTTGGCTTGCAGGGAATTTCTAAAAATGCATGTTTTGATAACCTCCAGCTGCTTGGTGGTAAACTGAACCACTCTAGGCCAAGTAGCAGGAGGTTCCTATTTGCCTTTTCCTTTCAGGAGATGAGAGACAGCTGTTTAAAAAAAGTTTATGGCTGGTCATTACCTGTGAGGGAAGATTGCAACTTTGAAATTGGTAGAGCATGATCAGCAGTATCAGCTCCTTTTTTTTCTTTCCATATGATGGCACTGAAGTGCTAGATATTTGAATGTGCATCTGAGCACTGCAGATGCCTCTCTTTCCTGGCCGGTATGCCTGGCAGAAAACAGTTGAAGTACTCCTTTTCTTCATATGAATCTTAGTAGTACAGTGATGCTAGCACATTGTTTTTAGTAATGAACCATTATAAACTTTATTTGATCCCTGTCTGACAGAGGAGATGACTGTCTAGAGATTAATCAGCTTTTTCTGTTCCTTTGATTTTTCTCGTGATACACTGCATGGAAAGCGTCAGTGCACTTGTAGGAATATTGTTGTGACCTCTTAACTCTCTAAACCTCACGCTAATTATGTAATTAGACTTTATGCAGGTGAATGTGCTGGATGGGCATGGTGATTCTCCCATTTCCTCTGACAGCTTTGTATGAACATAAGAAATACTTCTATGGCAATGTGCAGATAGATACGCATTTCTATGTGGATCAACATGTGTAAAGAAAAAGGCAAATAGAAAGCTGTTGCATGGCTTGATCTTGTTGGTGGCAGGGCAGGGGGAAGAAAACATGAGGACAGAATTACTAAATGGGAGGAAGGTGAGGAGCCAGAGGATAGGAATTGGTAAGAAATGGTTATGTGGTGGCAGTGCTGCCCAGTGACTGCCTTAGGGAGGGAACAGAGACATCACTGAAGCTAGAAATACACTGAAAGCCCTTCTCTTCGACCTCATTTCTCATGATGGCTTCTCCTACCCAAGGTTGTGCTGTTCTGCGCCACGTGGAGAGAAGCAGTCTTCCTTCTGTATCTTCTTGAGCAGATAAAGGGACAAGCAGAATAGTAACAAGTTTTTCGTGCAACAGTGCTGTATTAGATATGTGCTCCCTTCTAAATTTATGAAAACTCTAGCTCTCTAGTTGCAGATAAACTCTTGAGTGTAGTTTCAATGTATGTACAGAGATAATAAATTGTTTATTCAGAGATTATGTTAGAAGCTTTAAAACTTCCATTAAATGTTCTGAAAAAGTGGCTCTGACTTTATATAGCTATCTGTATATGGCCTCACCATATTAAGAAAGCTGTGCTATTATTTAAATAGCTTATTTAACTGAAAATAGTTAATTGAATCTAACTTGACAAAATAGTGTTCCAGACTAAAAGGTCTTTAAGTATAACTGAAACTATAATATTTATTTTCAGCTGAGAATATCAGCATTCTTTCATTAGGTGGCTGTTATAAACCATTGCCTCAGCCAAGAAGTATGTTGAGAAAAAGTGGTCCTGAGGAAGATGGGAATGAGTGTAATAGATCAGAAGGAAAAATAACTTCTAGAAATGGATTGTCTTCATTTTCAGCACCATCATCCCTAACTACTCTGAATGGCCAAGCTACATCCAAGAAAAAATTGCTTGCTGAAAGCCCTGGTCCTGAAGTAAGAGAGTATATGTGTTGATTTTTTTTTTGTTTATTTTTTTTTTACCATTTACATAGGAAACTTTTGATACTAAGTTTTATTTAGCTGACAAAATTTTCTAAGAGGAAAATAAGACAAAAATAAGGGGGAAAAATGTCTTTGTTAGCAGCATTCTTATGATGAGAGGCAGATAAGAGAACATCATTCGTTTTCTTTCTAACTAGAAACAGGATTTTGTGATGTTTTGCAAATTGATGTGCTGATTGGTTTTGTTTCTCCAAATGTAAACCAAGCATATTTCTTCTAGAGAGTTCTGAACAAGCATTCTATCAAGGTATTATAAAGTCAAGTTAAGTTACTTTGATTTGTCATGAATTGCTTGTTTATTTGTCACTTTCTGATCTAAGGGTCCATGGCTAGAAAGTACTTCACTACCATTTTCTGTTAATTTTACTTCCCACAATGAAAGATCTGGAGACTCCAATTTACTGATGTGTGGAGAAGCACCACCTGCAAAAGGTAGAACTTAGATACATACAACCAGATAAGTGTTATCATTTATACCTTAGTAATATCTAATGGTCCAGTACAAGTCTTAAAAATCAGTGGTGGTCTTCATTTCCTTTCTACTCTCTTTTAGTATCTTTCTCATGCCCTTCTGTATCCTTCTGTTCTGGTTTTGAGAACGGCCCGGCCTCGTTCTTGCAGTTTTGTCCAAATACAGTATCATCCCAGGTACTGAGAAATTTGGCCCTAGAGATGTACCAGGAATGGAGAGGAAGAGATTAAAGTTTGAAAATCTAGTTTGCATACTTTGACTTCTGTCAAATGTCTGCATCTTTGTCTAACCATCTTTGAGTCATTTTAATTTCATTTCCTCTTATGCAGTCAATGTGACTAGGGTAAATATTTCACTTCTTCCTGCACCTTTACCACTATCTATTGTTGTGGGGTGTTTTTTTGTTTTGTTTTGTTTTGTTTTATTTGTGAATTCTTAACAGTTCTTAGGGGATGGGCAGATCCTTTAAGAAATATCAAATCTGTGGGCTTCTCAGCAGCATCCATTGAACTTACCTTTCTTAGTCCCCTTTTTCAGACTGGTTAGAAAAAAAAATCCATGGACCCCAGGCTGAAAACCACTGAAATAGGCTGTAGACACCTTTTTAAATTTGCTAAGGGAATCATACTAGGGGGGCAATTTGCTGTGTGCAGGATTATAACAGGTAGGTAACATTGGCAGCGAGAAAAATGCTGTCCATATGGCCTATATGTCTATGTGATGCAGCTTAATGAGAGGAAAGATAAGACTTGGCTTGAAAAATGTAGTGCAGAAAGGTGAACACAAGTTGAAAACTCGGGCAATGTACTGAGTAGTAAATAACAAATATACTTTGATCTCTGTTTATTTTCAGTCCTTTTTTTTTATATTTTGCTGATACCTTGGATTAGAAAATTAGTTTTGTATAGCTTGATGCTTTTAGGTGTCATTAATGAAATGGTGTCTAAGGAGAGCTTATATGGGGAAAAGGATATAAGCATCGGTGTACTGGAACATGCAGATTCTCCAAGTGCAGGGACAGCATAAGATTAAAGAATAATAAAGGTGGCGTTGTGAGGGCAAAGGATGACATAGGAACAACAATGATACAGAGTCTGCAACAAAAGTGGAGGAAAAGGGATTGGAAAAGTTTGTTTAAATATGATGCTGAAGTGTGCAGGTGTAAGAATTTCAAGCAGACTGATCAAACTTGTATAGCTTGAACTGTCAAGAAGGGAGCTACGATAATAATACGTACAGGTTTTACGTGGCATTTTTCAGCTAACCATGGGAAGGTTAATATTTTGTGTCCATTTTGCAAATGGAGCCAAACTGACTTGCACGTGACATTCTGTGATTTCAATGCTACAAAGTGCTCATAGTCAGCAGTGCCTCGGCTGTCTTCAGTGTCCTGTGCATCAAGTGCCACAGCTTGGTTAGAGGTGTACAGTTTCTGATGCCTTCAGTTTATATACAATTGTACTACCTAGTGAATGCAAAGCAAAATATGAAACTTTACATATCAGCAAAGGATAGAAAATGGTTCATACAAATGCAGAATTCTTCTTGTCACCTCGAATTTACCTTCATCGTTGTAAATCTAGATTAAATTTCTTAGATTGTCAGCATTGATATTCCTTTCTTCAGGTAACTTGGAGTTAATCTCTTGCCCACAACTTACATTTCTTTTAAGAATGCCATCAGAAAATTGTGGAAGACTGTAATTTGGAACTTACCGTGGCCTTTTTTGGTTTGTGCCTGAATGGTTTTACAAGTTTAGGTCTCTGCGCTAATATCAGTTCAGATATGATAAAAATGTTTTTAAGTATGATTAATAAAGTGTTTCATAAATGACAATTTCACCACTTAGGCAGCCATTTAAATTGAGGTGATGTTTAAATCCCCACTGCAGAATCTTTCCGTTATTTCCTGTGTGTCCCACATCCTTGAAAAACACCTCACAATGAAAATAGTTTTTGTTACCCAAATTGTCATACAGACTTGGTTAGTAGCTTGCTAGATGTCAGAAAACCTCTTTGCTGTGTTTGCAGTGGCTCTTGCTTTTGGCTTCTGCACTAGAACCATGTTTGGGTGGTGAGCCAGACGGGAAGTTTTGCCTTTGTCATGCTCACGCCTTCTATAACATTTGTTAAAATGTTAATATTCCACTCTTGCATTTAAATACAATACAAGTGAACAGTTCTTATTAGTCCATGTAGTTCTTGGAAGGAAGTATACAGAAAATACATTAATTATATCAAATTTAGTAATATGTTTCATAAAAAGATGTTTTTAGTACAGGAAAAACAGTACTGAGAAATGAAGAAATTCTTGTTAATGTTTCCTCTCAATCCTTTATCTCCTGTTAGATCAAGATCAGAAAATCAGCACCAGTGACTTGAAACTGGAGGACAATAGTAGAAAATCCCCTTCTGTGACAGAAGTAATGATGACCACAGTATATGAGAAAACAAAGAAATTGGAGAAGTCAACAGATGACAGTTCAGATGAAATGGTGAAAATAGTGGAAGGGCAAATAGTAACTGATAGATTACAGAAGGTATCAGTGAATGATCAATCTGAGCATGGCAAAGAAAAGAACACTTCAAAGGACTCTGTCAAGGTATTATTCATATGTGTTTTTACCATAGTTTAAAACAATCTTCTAGAAGCACAGTGAAAAGTTTTGTAAAGTTACTGTTGGTATCTTAAATGTGTAGAACTCTGTAAAGCTGACAATTTATCTCTGGCTTCTAGAGCTGAGGCTCTTACAATTTCTGTATAGTTTTATGGAAGATATAGGGAATACCTTTTGCACAAATAATTTAAACCAGATAATGGTACTGAAATGTGCATTTTTCAATCCTAATGAAACACCCTTATCCAAGTGAAAATGTCCAATCTCTGTTGTGAGCTTAGCTGAACTGGAATAAGCAGTGTATGTTGGCAGAGGATGGAATCCATGGTGTGACTCAATGGATAAGATGCACAGCACTTTATGCTTTATCATAAGAAAGAAGATATGTAGATATATGTAACTGTTAAAGCTAAATACTAAAAACATTTTAAAGAGTGTTGACATAGTAACAGGGAAGCCCACTGCCCTTTTTATTTCTTTATATTATAAACTATAGACTGTATTTTTACGTAATACAAAGAAACATTTCTAGGTGCCATTCCAAAAACCATACAGGCATTCTAAACATTTGTTTAGTTGTTTGGTTTTTTTGACTTTCTTGTGCTGTACTGTATCCTTTCTATATTAGAGTGGCTTCCTTGCATATTTTTCTAACATCATAGAATCATAGAATGTCTAGAGTTGGAAGGGACCTATAAGGTTCATCAAGTCCAATCTTCAACATCCTTGTTAGCTTGTAAAAATCCTGATCTAGTTTTGTTGCTTGAGAGACTCTATAATTTGACTTTTCCTCTGTGTTTCTTAGAAACTATGTGAAACAAAGGAGAGAGTTCTACAAAACCCAAATGCTTCTGACAGGTAAGAGAAAGATGCTGTGTATCACAGCCTGCAGAGTGGAAGATGCATGTAAATACCCTGACAATGCTGTCACACCCTCATTTTCTGTCAGTGTTGTCTTCACTGCTGACAACTTCTGATCATCTGTGGAAAAGTTTAGTAGATCTGGCGTGTTTTTATAACCCTTGCTCAGGGTTAGATCACATCACACTCCAAGTCTTTTGCCAGCGTCTATGATGAATGTGTGCTAGTGGATCCACCAATGAATTTAGTCCATGATGTCTTTACAGGTTTTACGCTGTTTTGTAGATGAAAGTATAAGGAATTTGTAAACTTTCTTGAGCTGAGTATGTTGAGTAGTGGCTTGTTTTGGCAATAATAAAGCCCTCAGAAGAAAACAAGTTTCTTCTTTTTCTTTTTCCCTATCCCCAGCCAAGTGCATGTAAAAACAGAATCTCAGTAACTTTTGATATACACTAAAATAAAAGGAACACTACTTGGTATCTGCTACAATAAATGGAAAGATCATTAATGTATTTGTGTCTTGGTATTTTTATAGATCTCTGTGTTCTGCACACTTAAAGAAAAAGGCGAAAGTTGTTCCATCAACTGCACCCATTTCATCTCAATATCTGGGCACATTAAAAGTGTTGGAGGATAAACACATGCAGAACAGTACAGAATGTGACAAAGCAGATAGTTTACGAGCAGCTGTTTTCCAGGTAAAACTTAAACCGATAAAAACTAAAGAAAGCAACCAATAAACACAACTATGGATATAAAAGTCCTGTTATAGGAGTTAACACCTCTTATTTTCTTTAAATCAATATTTCTGAGTATATTCTTTGCATATGCTTGCAGGTGTAATAATCCTTTTACTATATTGGTTATGCCTTTTCATCAAATTCCGAACTAAAAAGCTAGATGAAAGGGACATACCATGGTTCATTATTTATTGGTGACAGACTATTTTCAGACACATAAAATATTTTTTTTTAAAGTTGCTTTTCCTGGTATGTTCTGTTTGGTTGACATTCAGGAAAAGTGAAAACAAGTCTAGTATTCCCTCCGGAAGGATAATCTATGTGCATTCTGTGTAGAATTTCATAACAATGAATCTGTGGGTTCCAAAAGATTTTTGCTACTAATTTATGTGAGAAAAACTTTCATTAACCTGTGCTGCTTATATTGGTATGTGTTTTTAGTACTTGTTACGGTTCCAGGACAAAATTTAGAATGTCAAATCCATATTTGTACTGTCTCCATAATTTTTAAAGGTAAAATAGACTTTATTGTCAACATTTGTACCTCTTAGCAGTATACTAAATATATAACTAGACCTTGAAAATTTTAGCCTGATTCTGCATATGGCTCGTAACACTTTATAGATGCCTGAAGTCTCACTCTTACCAGTTGGATTTTATTCTCTTTAATTATAGATATTTGCAAGAGAGAAAATAAGTGTAAATAATATTCCTATATATCAAGTCATAAGAATCTTAATTTCAGTCTTTTTCATTTTTTTTAATGCTTACTCTTTTTTTGGTGGTTTTTTGATGCATAACCTTTTTCTTATTTTGTAGTTACAATTTTAGAACCTTAGTCTTTGACATGGACTAGTTATTCAAGTAGCACATGGAAGAATCAAGAGTAATTTTGGTGGTCATTATATTTGTGCTATTCTAAAAATATTTGGTTGGTTTAACAGAACTTTTTTTAATTATACCTTAAAAAGACTTTATAAAGGTCTTCTGCGGGTTCTTACAGAATTGGTTGGAAAGGAAAAGGGTTGTTCTACTGGAATTAAAGAGGATTGAAAAGAAGAAAGCTGAAAATCTAAAGAACAATACTGAAAAGGTTTGTTCATGTTCTTGTTTAAAAAGAAGTTGACAAACTGTAATTCTCTGAAGTATGCTTACCTGTGCTTTCTGCCTGATTACATCACTCTGCTAGTATAAGGAGTCTGGTTTTCTCTAAGTAGCACAAGGTAAGTTGAAACGGTAAATGGCTTATCCAATTTGTTATGGTTGTTGTAAAGGATGCATGGTTGATGATTCCCAAAAAATAAAAGCCTGCTTCTTGGATTAATTTTCAGGTTTGTTTATGAAAACCTTGGGATGCTCGATCCGTCAGGTGTGTTAAGTTTTCATCTGTTAGAAAATGAGTTTGCTCCCTATCTCAAGAGATGCTTAACTCCAGAGGACTGTATTTTGAATACTACCATACACAATCCTTAGATTTGGCTTTTAAGTATTTAGTATGTTTTACTGCTAAGCATTTAACATGTACGTCATATTCTTCTACACAGATTTTGCAGGAGTAGTTTGTCTCATTTGGTTAAGTTAAATTAAAAATGAGCATGGAAAAAACCCCACTCTATATAGTTAAAATTTTGAGTATTATTTGGAAAGTTGTCTGCAAATCAATTTCAATTTCTTTATTGCTTCATCTAATTCTACATTTGGCAATGAGTTTAAACCATACTTTTTCAATTACAGTTTTATATTTAAGTGTATTTAAACGTAGACTGTTATTTTCAATCTAGAAAGAAGCTGTTAAAAGAGAGGAAGCAATTGCATCTTTTGAAGCCTGGAAAAAAAAGAAAGGAAGAGAAGCAAAGAAGTTAAGTGAAAAAAAGAAGCTTGAGGAACTTAACAAAAAGAAAGTAGCTGAACAGAATGAGGAGAAAACAGAAGCAGCACAGAAGGTGATGTAAAATGTATACATAAATGTATATTGGATATGGTTCAGGAGATTGCTGAGAATAATTTTGATTAATCCAGCAAGAGATGGAAATGAACTAGATACTAAAATCTAAATGTGGTTAATTTTTGAAGAAAGCTCATATTAGGTTCTCTTCTATTGGAAGTATGTAATGTTTACATTTGCACATAATCAGGCATTTTTCCATATTTGGATTCTATTAACTGAATGTAAAATAAGCTCCATATAAATACATTGGCAATAAAATATTACTGGGAAAAATAATTTATTCTTTTTAGATATAGTGATACCCACTTATGAGCAATGCTACAAACAATTCCAAAATTGGAATGTGTGCAAATTACAAAAAAATTTAATAATACAGAATAAGCAAGTGGAGCATTGACAAAAAGGTCAGGGGTAAGATTTCTAAGTAATCTCTGGTTTTCTTTAGGCATTTGAAAAATGGAAAGAAACAAAAGCAGAATATTTAAGACAGCAAAGCAGAAAGGAAAAACAATCTGAAAGAATCAGGAAGAAGAAAGAGGAGGAACTGGTTGCAGAGAAGAAGAGAGTGAGCATGTCAGCAGTTGAAAAATGGTGCTGTTCCACTGGGTTTTGGAATATCATAGTTTCCCAAATCTTTGTGTATAAATGCAATAGGTTTTCTGTGTGTGCTTGATGTGTTTTTAATTGGGATACAATGTCATGCTTGGGATCAGGCTCTTCAGTGCCAATGAAGAACAAGTATAACAATGAGAAAAAGCTGTACAGTTTCTTTCAGTTTAGTAACTTAACTGCTTTCCTCCCCAAAAGGCTACTGACTAAGCCCGGACAGAGATACTGCAATTGAGAAGTGAGATTCATTGAGTAATATAATGTCTTATGTGAATAGTCTCATACTTCATTGCTGAGTCATAGGAAGGAAGATAAAGTTTTGTGGAACACAGTGTATGGATGTAGATGTATTCAGAAGCAAATGAGATGTGCCGCTGGAGAAATTCTTTCTTAGTTTTACAAGCCAAGAGTTTTCATAGACCATGTCTGTCTTACTATTATCCACAGAAGTTTGGAATCTATTTTTTTATGTGATGCCAAATAAGGGAGAAAGTAGTACATAAAAGGTGATGCCTTAATAGATAAAATAGTAGGTTCATTTATACCTTGGTAATATATAAAGATGAACTTTGAAGATTTTGAATATACATTCTCAATCTTCTATTAAACGCATAAAATATCTCTCTTAACTCAGTTTAGTTAATTAGTCACAGATGCAGCATTTAATATGTTACATGATGATCTCCTTCCCTCTCACTATACAGGAATGAAAAAAAGGAAGAATATATGAAACAGAAGAAAGTAGAAAAAGTCCTAGAGAGAAGAAAGCAAGAAATACAACAGGCAAAGAAGGAAGAAAAAAATAAAAAGGCTATGGAGGAATATGAAAGATGGCTGGTATTTATTTATTTATTTTTATTTTGTCAAAACCAGAAAGATTAATGTAAGGGGTGTGAACACTTCTGTAATACTCGTTTTTTCGTGCTGTTCTGAGAGGTGCCAGATGATGGCAGCATTACATAGCTAGTCCCCCAGAAGTCCTGAGCAAAATGAGGATAAAATACAATGGGCTTGTTATTTAGCATACATGGAGAATATATTCTCCCTACCTACATGTTATAGAGTTTTGAATTTCATAGGTAGTCTTAATTTTTTGACATTCCATGTCAGGAGCAACCATCTCTGAAGGGCCAACTCATCACAGCACAAAACCTGCAAAGCCAAGCAGCTTCACCAGCTGCAATAGTGAGTGCATATCCAGTCAAGGAAGCATTTAAGTGTAGACTTGTATAACGTAAAAGCACTTGCAATGAGGTTTGAGATTATTTCCATTTACTAGAAAGGATGGAACTCTGATGCTCGCAATTATATTTTTCATTCAACAGTATACTTTAGTCACAGTTGTTAAACAGTAAACTAGATAGATGGGTAGATGAGAACTGAGGCAGGAAGACATAGGGGTGTGGGACAGATTTTAAAAGGACAATCATCCTTTACTTGGCTAGCTCAGAAATATTCAGTTACGTAAAACGGCAAGAGCCTGCATGTTTTCTTTCTGTTTTCAAACCTTTTTAGTCTTAGGTTTAAGCCTTTTACATTCTTACTTGTCCTGGTACCCTGTTGGAATACTTCTGATTCCTGTAATCATTGGTAAGAAGTGTTTTCTCTGGTCCCCTTTGTCAAGTGATTTCTAGCTCAGTTTTGTCAAATGTTAATGTCCACTCTTAAGACTATTTCTTGCTTAGTCAATATTCCTGTTTCCCAGGGAAGGAAGTACTTGCTATGCTTTGAGTGGTAGCTAATGCTCTTTCCCCGTATGCTCCACTTACTGAAGCTATCCTCAATTAGCGTAGTTGTACCAAAGCATGAATGTTACCTCTCATTGTACATTTGACTACTTGCTGTTTTGGACTCTGTACAAAGGTAAAGAAAATTACCCTTTTTTTTTTGCGAATAAAACCTGCTGCCTAGCACAGGCTCCCCTGTTTAAACTGCGTATAAATTCCTGAGGTCATCACTTCAGTGGGGTTATTAACAGAACTTTTAGTAGTTGGAGGAATGACCAGATCTAAATGGTTGTACATGTGCCTATGTGAGAGGAGCAGTTCAAAAAATAAGCAGGTGTTGGAGGATGTGATAGGTACTGAATTGGTTGGCAGAGATACCTCTAAAATTATCTGTGTTCAGTGTCTATGTGCAAGTGTTGACTGATGTGCCTCATGCCCAGTCTTCACATTTTTTTTGTGAAATTGTGCTGGTTTTTACAGCTACACACCTGTATTTTAGAAAGCATATCAAGCAATGGCTCTGTCATCATGTTTGGCCAGAATATTATCTCACTTTGTATAGTAATAGAGAAAATACACACCTTCAGTGGTCTGCAGGGTAGAAACCTGTAAAGTTGTCAATGTATTATCAAGGGAACTAAGATGATCTCTGCCTACAGGCAGATAAACAGGCATCAAATCTGAGAGGCAAGAATTTTGGAAGTCTTAAGTGTATTATTTCAAATAAGAGGATTTTTGTTTGAAAGGAAATAAAATAGGAGTAATATAATGGAAAGAATTCTAATACATTTTCATTAACATTCAACAGACATAAATGTGTAAATTCATCCTCAGCTTTCCAGAACCAGGTGTTAACCATATGCATGGGTAAAAACAGACATAAAAATCTCCTTGTAGTTCTTCTAAAATACAAGAAACATACTGCTTTTATGTTAATGGCAATTGACTGACTTAAACTTTTAGAGGTCATTGTCTGAATGTTTGATAACATAAGTGCATAGAGAAGATTACTGTTTAAGCATGAAAATAAATGCCCTGAAAAAGGTTATTAAACACTTGTAAAATACTAACATAAAAAGGATAATCTTGAGCTGAGATACTTTAGTATAGCCGAGGAAATTTAAGCTTCTGCTTTCTTTGTTTCTTTCATAGTATTTGCCTCTTGCAACTCACCAAGTACTCTTCAAGCCAGTCTAGCTGTTTTGCTTGATAAATGGTCATTTTTCACTTAATATGTACTACCAGTATCTGACACTTTTAATTGACATGCACCTATTCTGAGTAGACCAAAGAGAAGAATCATGTAGAAAGCTTATAATGACAGATCAGTTTAGTTTCCATTATTTTTGAGATAGTAATCTTGATACCTGTTTTCTCTAGAGAAGAAGCAAGTATCCCAGATGTGTTATGTTCTCCATTTTATTGGGTAAACATTAACCTAGTATGAGTTGATAAGAAGTAAGTCTGCTCTCAAATTATTCTCAAAGTGAGATTAAATGCCCTAGAAGTTTGAAATTTTACCTTGAGGTTGAGCATGCTCAACACTTATTTTTGGCATTCTAAAGCTGTTTAAAAACATGAGGAAATGATGTGCTGGATGAGACTAATGAGTTTGTTACTTTGTTGGCTTAGAAACAGCTGATGTGGGTTATTCATTTCACATGGTTTAATAAGATCTATGTGAAAATACTTTCTATATTGGAATTTTAATCTACTGGCATTGCAGTATTTTAGAAATAAGGCTGTTATTCCTCTTAAGTGTTGTAAGGCTTCTATACTATCTAAAATTCAATTATTATGTGGCATTCATACTGCTAAAGAATGTGAACTTCCCAGAATTTTGTAAGTGAAAAAAGTATTTGTTTTACTAGGCTACTGAGTAGGAAACTCTACAGAGAAATAAAGCAATACAATTGAGTTGATCCAGTGTATGACAAGCTACAGTTATTGTTTTAATTTTTTACTATTTCTGTTATTCTTCTCCTGTTAGTGCAAATAACATCTTGTTTATTATTTTAGGGAAGATTTATATCTTCCCTATACCAACTTATATAAGTTAGTTCTTGTGAGAATGTGAATTGTGGTTAGGACTAGAACATAAAAAGCTTTGTGTGTGTTTGTCCTGGTTTCAGCCAGGACAGAGCTAGTTTTGGCTTCAGCCGCTCCTGTGTTTTGGAGTTGGTATGTGAAACATGGTGATAGTGTGCTGCTGCTTCTTGTGGCTGCCAAACGATCAAGGACATCTTGCAGT
>JMFS01082417.1:0-13730 GCA_000699545.1 Podiceps cristatus
CCCGGGCACATGCGCCCTAGGCCTGTGGTCATGTGAGCTCTGTGTTCTTTTGGCGCCAACCAGGCGTTAGGCTGGGAGCGCGCGCGGCTGGGTCGGGCTGCTTGAGCGCTTTGGTGGGTGCGGGCGGCTGCCCGGAGGTCGCCTCATGCAGGCGTTGGTGGCCGGTTGTGCCCTTGAATATGTGTCGTTCAGGGTGTTCAGCTGCCTTGACTTTGGAGGGGAGGGCGGTGAATGTTGTCGGTAGGGGCCCACGCAACGGCTGCCCGCGTCTCCTCGGCTTTACAGCTGTGGTAAACCCGCGGGCAGGCCACGCCCAGGGTGAACCTCGCACTGCTCCAGCCTTCGTAAAGGCCTCAACGCGGGGCAGGCTGGGCCGGGAGTTGTGGTGGAAAGGCCCGTTAGAGCGTTCCGGAGCAGGTAGCAAGTGATGCAAGAGGGAGCTTAAGATCTGTTTTAAAGAAAATAATTGGTTCTGAACGCGGTGGGTGTTGAATGAGGCTTGAGTCCATGGGACAGGATGTGCTTGGAATTGATGTGATGGGCTGGCTCCTCCTGATATTAGGGAAATATTAACTAAAGTTCTCATATCATTTAGAGATAAAACTGTTTAGAACATACCTTGCAGAAAACAGATTAATACTAACTAGCTGCAAACAACAATGCAAATTCCCATTTTTACGGTTGATGTGTTTACACACCGTCCATTTTCTGGAAATCCTGCAGCAGTTTGTCTGCTGGAAAATGTAAGTAAGTTTAAAAAAATAATTATTTTATGAGGGTCTGCACTGGCATTTACTGTTCTGTACTTGACTTGAGCACTCACCACTGCGTTAGATTTTGCTTCCTTTGCTCAGGAGTTCTGCTTGTGACTGTTGCTGTCGCTCTAGAACACAGGGAAGTTAGCACTGGGTTACTTTTTTTTTTCCATACAAGACATGCTTTGTATTTTCTGTGTGGGTTTTTTGTGTGTGTGTGTGGTGTTTGTTTGCTTGTTTTTAAGGAATATGCTGGGTTTATTCTGAGATAAATAAAAAAGAAATGGCTTCTTAAGCCAATAGATTCAGAATTAAATATCTGAAAGGAAATCCAATAACATAGAATTGGTACTCAATAGTTTTTGAATGAAGTGTTGTGTTTGGTGTGGTTTTTCCCCTTTTTATCTTTTTTTTTTTTTTTTTTTAATCTCTTTCTATGGAAAGAAAGAGAGAGAGTACTGGATCTGAGTGTTTCACTGTTATTGTGTCAGGTTCAGCTTTATCCAAGTTTAAACAGACAGTTTTTATTACTTCAAAGTTGCTTGGTAATTTTAGTGCAATCAACAGTGGTCATCAAGGTGTTCTGAACAGTTTGTACTAATTGGTACAGTGTTGAAAATTTCTACCAAAACTTAATTATTAAACTGGATTGGAGATTTATAGGCCTTATATTATTTTTATAGTAACACGTGATGAAAATTTTAAGTATGAAAATACATGTGGAGCAACCAGTGGCAATAGCTTGTACTGACAGTACAAATCCTTTCTGAATGTTCCTAAGCCTATTTAGATCTCATACAACATAGCCTAACTACCAGATCAGCTAAAGTAATGACTGAAAATATCTCACTTCAGAGGTGTTTTTGGCCCCTTAAAATCTAAATACTCCCTCTCAGAATGAACTTACTTTTAAACTATGAGTGTCTAATTGCATTTTAATATTAATTTTAGTTCATTACATTAATATATTAATGAGGGCAATTTACTTGCATGTTGCCTTCGGAGTGCTGAGATTTTAAAGTTATTCCTACAGTACTTGGGGATAAATGTCAAAGCTGAGATTCAGTTAAAGCAGAGATTTTAATGCATAATTTTATTCTAAACTCCAAGAAAGTATGGTGTAGCTAGCAGCAGTATTTCTGTTCTCTGTTCCCTTCAGAGTTTTGGCAGACGCTTTACAAAAACTGTTGGGAATATTGTGAGAATGGCAAAGCAAGCCCTTTCAGTGCTCTAGAAGTGCCACAGGATGGCAGTATTTCAATAAAGTTCTATTATTTTTAATAACGCTTTGGTTGGTCTTTGTTCTGGTTTAGTAACTTTGGAGTAATTGTCAGTCAGAACTATTTTCCTGGGATAAAAGAGAGGTGCTTGTTACTGTTGTAACAGTAATGTTGTTTCATTGTATGGAATTCACTCTGCAAATACAGGTCTATGATACACATCAGTAGTTGTTTCATAATGTGTAGTATTAGCTGAAAAGGGTTAAATTTATTAAGGGAAATAAGTAAAGTTAGCAGGGCAAATTTTTATCTGTCAGAGGTTGAACCCAACTATGTGCACTCAGTACTTTGTTTCATTTGTGTTTCAATTTTTTAAAGACCAGATTCTCAAACCTGGCCAGTCAGTGTAAATGTGGGGAAGGAGCAATGGAACAAGGGTCAAGTAGGATTTTATGCAATAGCTACAGCTCATGTATTCTGGGATCAATGTTCACTGGTTTAAATCTGCAGGCAGTCAGAGCAGAATGCAGTGAGCTCCAGCTTTTTTGTTTTTATTATCCCCTCTCAGCTTCTACTGACTTAGCATATTGTTCCTCTTGTTCAAAGAGTAGTAAGCGCTGATCAGTCATCTAGGCCATTGTCCTAGCCATTCCTACAAACCTCTTGCTGGCATGGATTTTTCAGAGTTATAAAAAGACAGTTGTAGTCATCTTTAGATTGTGTTAACAATGACTTCTCAGTGTGACTTTAATCATAACTTTAAAAAAAGATTGTGTTCATGGAAAGACTGAGTTTGGGTTTTTTTGTGTTTTTATTTTCTATGTATTCTGAGAATTTGTAAACTAATAGGCAGGTATTAGAAATGCCCATATATCACAATGACTGAACTAGTTATGCCATTTTATGCTTAAAGGGATTTTACTCTCAGAAGGTATTTTATACTAAATATGATACTGTTTCATTTTAATAGAAAGTGAAATTACTGTATTTATTTGACAGGAACTTTGATTCTGCATTTTTTGGCCTGCTTTTAATTGGATTTGTTGTTTCATCATTAGGACTTGGATGAAGATTTGCACCAAAAAATTGCAACAGAAATGAACCTTTCAGAAACTGCTTTCATCAGAAAACTGCACCCTGGAGATGACTTTAGCAAAAGTGAGTGGTTTTGTTTACCCACCAAAATATCTTACAAAGGGATATGAAGACACTGTGGGTATATTTGTAAGGAATGGTGCTAATTTGTAAGACAGTCAATGCACAATCTTGGAGTTGTGATACATCTTACTTAAGCCTTTTGCACAGGGATTCTTTCAAGTATTTGAGATTTATATCAAATTCACTTCACAATATACAAACATTTATTAATCATAAATTAGACCATTTGTTTTAGTGCTTTTTACTAAATAAGCAAGTAGTATATAGAAGGTCTCCTAAAAATGTTATGCAGATATCCTTCAATTAATACTTCCCTTACTACTGATAATCTTCTGAGATAATTTCTTATTATACAAGCAGAACAACAGAGATGGAATGTGCTTATTCCATATGCACAAGACTGCAAAGTGAGTAGAATCTGGCTTGGCTGTTCAGGAAATTGTCACTGGAGTAACTGTAATCTATTATTTGTCACAAAATCTCATAAGCTGTCTGTGAAGCCAATACTGGAAATTACAGATTTCCAACAAAACTCAGAAATCTGAAGTTGCCCAAATCAAACATATTAGGCTGTTCATTTGATTGGTTTGAGTGGAGGGACTTCACTCCCTCTGTATGTATGATGGGAGAGGAAATGGAGACATACTAGACAAGATAGAAAATATCAAACAAATACAGATTCCAGTCAGAATTGCTTTGTGGATTAGTTTTTGGCTGAATCAGTTTGCTGAATCTGCTCGCTTTGCAGTTGTGTGGTGGCATGAGCCAAGGAGCTGGAGCTCCACTAGCCTGGAGTTAGATTCCAGGTTAAGGTACCGTGTTGGTATGCCCTCGATTTGATACAGCATAGTGGAAGAGAGACATAAACACAGCTTTGGGGTTATCAGCTGCCTGAAAGAGGCCCTAGAACAGTATGCGAAGAAACTTACCAGTTGATTGTTTGTTCAGGGAGTGGGATTGTGTACAGTCTCTGTAATTAAAGAGGATTTTCTTTAAGTAGTAACTATCATCACTTATTCCTACTGTTAATAAATTGGAATTTGTTTTAGGGTTAGACTAGTTGCTTGACTCAAGAAGTGGTAATACTTTTCATTTTTCATGTTAATGTTTTTCACGTTAACATTTTTCACCTTGCCAAAATGTTTAATACATGTATTTATTTTGAAGTCATCCCTATCCAACAATATATAAAATGCCAGCTTCTTTCTCATTAAAGTGCTTTTGATATTAATGGGACTAGAGTTTGTGGTACCAGACCCACACAGATGCTGAAGAGGTTCACAATTTTTTCAAAGGAATTTAGTGACTGAGCTATACCTGAGAATGTGTGTTGAGGGGTTGGTGGGAGTGTGAGGAGACCAGGAACATTAGAATGTCATTTATGAGGCCATCATCTGCTTGTGGAACATTTAATTGGTGTAGTAAGGGCTTCTGGACAGAGAGTATGTTCTTGCAGGAGCGTGAGTTTGTGATCAGTCAATTTCACTTAATTTTAATTTTTAAAAATCTACATTATTTTAGGAATACATTAATTTATGAGAGTACAAAATGTCTTCGTGGTCTGAGTACAGCTGTATGTCTCAAGCATCCGGGCAGGTGTTCTGGGTCACAGAGCTTGTCTATCTCTCATCAGACATGGCTGACTCAATTTCCTCCTGCTTTCAGCCACAATTTCCACTTGGAGTGCATTAACACTGCAGGTCAGGCTCACAGCTGGCTTCTGTGTCTGCCCTATCTCAGAGCATGTCTCTGCCATGTCCATTAGTTTCATCCACTAGGTTTTGTTGGTATTCTATTTGTTTTCATTGGTTCCTGTTATGTTGGTTTTTTGTTTGTTTGTTTTTTTTTAAATTGTTTCTTTTGCACCTTTTAGTTGTGTTTGTATTGTAATTATTCAATTGAAATGCATTTTCATAAGCATTACTTAAATGCTCACATTTTCAGGTGATAAGTTGCTGTTGCAGTTTGTTGGTTTTGTGCTTACCGATCGTATCTCAGCGTGTCTCAGGTTTCTAGCTATGCAGCACCACTTCAGGGGCTCCAGCTGTCCTTCTCTAGGATGCTTCTGGTTCCCAGGCCTGCAGGCATTTCTCCTCTGCAGCTCCTTTGCTGTTGTAACAAAGTAGCTTTCCTCTGTTAGCGGTAGACTCCAGTTGTTGACCTGACTCCAAACTACTAGCTAATCCAAAAATCAATACAAAATAGGTTCCTGAAGGTGTGTTTAAGACCAAGACTGATTATAACATGCATTTTGATTAACTGAAATGTCATCACTCTGAATACATTTTTGAGATAAATTGAAGAAATGGACTTCTTCCACTTAATAGTGCTAAATAAACTTTATTTTCAAGATTCCTGCTTTGGACTCAGGTGGTTCACCCCAGCCAATGAAGTTCCTCTCTGTGGTCATGCTACACTTGCAGCAGCTGCTGTGTTGTTTCACACACAAAGTATGTTTACAAGCTATTTATTCCTATAAATTTTTAGAAAATTCACTTCTAATTAAGAAGATCTGTTTTCTACAACGAAGGCAATTAAATATTCAGAACACTTAGAGCATACATATGGAGATACCTTAGGTATTGTCTTTTACAACTGCTCTGTAATTAGAAGGTTGTAGTCTGATGCCTACACTTGCATTCCAATGCCTTACTATTATTCTTGTTTATGAAAAATGCTAAATAAGCAAATGTTATCTGATAGAGGTACAGTAGAATTTGATGAATAAGGAATAGTGCTCTTTCTGTTAAAAGGAAATTCCCATTCATTCTAGGAACATCCAGGAAAGATTCACTGGCAGTTGCTGTGTTTATTAGCCCCAACAGATTATTTACTGAATTAGTTGGGAATTTTGTCTCAGAATACGGGTTTACTGTAGTTATTATATTTTAGCTGCATAACTACCTTTTTCTGAATATACTGAGCTACTCTAAAAGCTATAATAATTTAAATTCAAATTCTTATGTTTGATAATGTTGGAATGTTCTCTCTCTAGAAAACACAAATTCAGTTCTCACATTTGTGACATTGAGTGGGGAATTAAAAGCCAGACAAGTGGAAGATTATATTGTCCTGGACTTACCACTATACTTAACCTACCCACAGGTCAGTCAAAATTTTATTCATTAAAGGCTTTCAAGGATTTAAGGCTTTCATGTGTTTGTTTCTATGTGTATGTAAGTATATCTGTCTTATCTATAGTTGGATAGATACATACATATATATGTTCTTTTTTTTTCTTCAGGTACTTCAGGAAGTAGAAGAGTTAATAAAGGTAAAAAAAAAGACTATATGTGGTCTTAAAGGCACATTTATAATAGCTATACTTATTTTTATTTATTAAAATGGCTGAAAAGTGGCAACATGGCATTGCTTGATGTACTCCTGAACTTGAAACAGTAAACTTAAAAGTTCTGAGTCATGAAACTCAGAAAATAGAATTCTCCAAAATTCTGGAGTTGAACTTTTGTCTCCCACTACCATTGACTGGAGTCTCAGTATTTATTTCAGTGGCATTTTCCACCTATTGTATGCATGTGAGGGCACTCTTGTGCCCTTGCCCTCTTCTAGGTCCCTGAATTTCTTTCCAAGTTGACATATACAGAGCTCTTAGCACCTACCCATATCCATTCATGCACTTAGTGCATTTACTTTTCTTGATTGCATGTACTTGAGGATTGCACAAAAGACCTTGCATAAGCCCCATTCTAGCAGGGAATTTGTTCAATGAAAATGTTAAGGAAATAATATTTTGTAATCAAATGGTGATGTTTTGCTTTGTCTCCTTGTAACTTTTCAACCAGGCAGCCATTGGTGACATGATTGTTCAAGATCTCCGTTATTCTCCTGACACAAAGAAACTCTTAGTCCGCCTCAGTGATGCTTATGAAAGGTGTCTTAGACTTTTTTTTAAAAAAAAAAAAAAATCAAGTGTGCAGAAATTGGTTGTTTAACCTCTGTTCTTTACATACTGGGCTCTTTTATCCAATTTTAAAACAGATTGATATTAAAATCTCTAATTTAAACTCCTGTGTTAAATAGTTATATTCTCCCATGAGTTTATGGAACCTGCAAAGCTGAATAAGATCAATCTGAAATTTACCTCCAAGGAAAGGAGGTGTAGGAAGCAGTTTTATTGATGGTGTGTTTTCCCCATCCGAGTAAAAAAAATGATCCGGTAACCAAGCATGAAACTGGGAGTCATGCTTCTCAAATGAAGAAGTAATAGTTGCATAGCTATAGGGGTCTGCCTAGTGTGACAGGACACAGTGACAGAATGCCATGGGTTCTTACTCCCATTTTACTGTAATCTGCTTAGACATACTAAATAGCATCATAGAGTAGCTTTGTAGAGGAAATTCCAATTCAAATTATTTCAAAGCATCTGTTAGTCTCAAAGAGCTGAATTTCTTTGTTAAGTATGATTTAGATATATATTGCCAAAACACAAATTCTTTAATCAGGCCAAATTACTGCTATTTTCATTTGAAGTCTGGCCTAACTAATGTTTAAAGATTGGGCTAGTGAGGAAAGAGATATATTCTCAGCTGAGTACTTATTATTTTTACTTATTCAGACTTTATTTTGTAGGGAGATATCTGCAACTTAACAGATCTGGGTCTGTTGTAGAGTGTCCTAGAATGCCGTGAAGATCTGAATGGTGTTAGTTGCTTGCTTGCTCTGAAAGGAGGTGGAGTGCTTACTCTTGGCATTCTGTAGTGAAGAAGTATTTCTTTCGATGATTAAAATGTTGAAACTAAAGTATGCATTTTTGTAGCTAATATTCCAGGATGCTGTTTTCAGATATAAATAGGAAATGCATGGCTTGAACTTTTTTCTCTGCTCACTTGGAGTGTATTATATTCAGGGTAGTCTTTTGTTAAATGACATGGGGAGGACAATGCTAGGAATCTTGTCTCCTAACATTTTGCCATGTCTGTTTTGGGGTTGTAGAGAAGGTGATTTGTAGTTTTCTGTTTCTTTTCAATACTTAAATTTATGTAAAATGAAGAATATGAGCTGATAAAAATCTGTAATTTTATTCAAGGTCTACATTGGAAGAACTGCAAGTAAGTGCACAACGCTTTTTGTCAGCTGAAAAGACAGGAAATGTGAAAGGACTCATACTCACTCTTAAGGGAAATTCCAGTGGAAAATGTAAAGGCCATGATTTTTACTCCAGATATTTTGCACCTTGGTATGGAATTCTGGAAGACCCTGTTACAGGTATGTGTTCGTGTGATAAATGACTCTTGTTTCAGTTCAATTAAAAGGTTCTTCACGAGTCTGGTTTTGTACTTTGGTATCTTATACATTAGTTTCATATGGACAGCGGGAGTATGCTTATTGAACTGAAAACTTTCAAGACAGATGCCTTTCATGACTCATTCAGAAAAAAATCAGCTTCTTGCTGTCATCACGCCAGATATTTCCGTGTCTTTTTCAGATCATTTCCCTGGTGTTCCAATTAGAGAAAAGCAAGAGACTAGTTTGGTATTTAATGAGTATTGCAGTAGAGGTTCCTATCTGCTTCTGGTGGTGTTGGTGGTGGTGTTTTGTTTTTTTTTGTTTCAGCTGAGATCTCTAGTTTCATGTCACTTACTGTGGATATATGATATATGTGGAATAATATGAGCTCTGCTAGCTGTATGTTTAAGGGCAGGAAGGACAGTTCTCTGCCTGTTCCTTTGATGTTCAGCTCAGTAGCTCTGATGGTTATTGCTGCAGAATGATGTTATTTGCTTAGTTACCAGTTAATCACAGGTTAATTATTAGTCAGCTGAGAACTTGGTTAAAAATATTCATTAAATGTTTTGCTAAATAAAGAGAAAACTTTCTTACTTGGAATAATGATAGTTATTCAGCAGTCCTAGCAGAAAGACGGGTTTACAAATAAATACCAGCCGTATATTTCAGTTACTAAAGCTTTCAGTCCTGCTTTTCTGATAAAGGTGGGGACAATATGTGGTAGACATATCTAATTCCAGAGCTCATTCCTTAGGATTTCTGAGAAGACTAGTACTGATGTAGGAAAAGCTAGAAGTTCTGTGAATCTCTGAGATTTTTCTAGGCTTGTTACAGCTTGCTGTTGCTTGTCTTCCATCTTTAAGTGTCCTCTCTTTTATAGAAACAAATCTTTTTTTATTGTATAGCTGAAATATACTTTTAACGGTGTTATGGCTTTGTATTGTATTTCTTTTGTAGTGATTGCTTAATAATGCTGTGTATCTTGGTGTCCTTGAGCCCTGATAATTATTGTTACTTTACAGTAGGGTTTCCAGCAGAGTGTCTTTGCCCTTAGCTGCTAATGTAGACTGAAGCAGCATGTCTACCTATGAATCTGAGAAATCATCCTAAGTTTTTAAGCCATCTGCTGGTCAAGAAACAAGAAATTGTTCTTTTAGTTTTCAGAAGCTGTGGTGAAACCTTAAAGATGTCCTTAAATTACATCCTGATGTTTACCAGCATTCAAGATGGGGAAAAAACCTGAGATTTTGTTGTGAAAATTGTTAGGAGAGGAGATAATTTTGTTTTACACAGTGACTTTTATTCACCTGTTCCTATTCTTAAAAAATACCCAAAAGCCTTTTTGATGGGTAGCTGTTCATGTTTCATGGAATAATATCATGTTTTGATGACTAATATTTTGAATTTAGTGTTTTGAAATTCTGTTATTATGAAACTTCACTTCTGGTAAACAGAGGAGTACTTTGGCTCAAACATTTAAATCAGTACTATTTGTTACTCCTACCAATTGTAGTTAATCATGAAGCCCTCACCTAGGCAAAATTTCCGTTAAAGCCAGAGGATGAGGAAGTAATACTGCTTTATCATAAACAAATGAAATGATAAAGCCTTAAGTTCTGTCTGCTGTGAAAACTCAAAGGTATTTTTGCCCCTTGATTTGTTTGTGGCATTTACATTTTGAATGTGCATGCTCTATAAAGTAGTAATTCTAATTTAATTCTGTATTGTTTTCCAATTTCTTTTAAGGATCTGCCCATGCTGTTTTAAGCAGCTACTGGTCAGAGCAGCTGGGGAAGAAAGAAATGATTGGTAAGAGAAACTATTGCCCATTTATGTAAAAGCTACTCACTAAAAAAGAAAGTTATTACTACTACAATCCAAACTGTAGTAATAACTCTATGCATTTTCTCAATATGAATAGAATATTATGTAATATTTTGTGTGTGAGGTAATCTTTAAGAAATTGCTTTCTTTCCTACCCACCAACATGACACATCATGCCTGCAGGGATTTTGAAGTGTCGGTTTCTGGATCATAGCTCTGCAGTTAGTTTTTCATCTCAGCTTTTGGATTTTAGTTTTCATGAGCTTTCATCATAATTTAAGCTTCATGAACTTCAGCTAATGCTGGTTTTGTATTTTGACTGGATTTTGCTTTACTACTTGGTCTTTAGGGCTTGCATTTTGGGTGTTGGGACAGTGATTTCCTTTCTCCTCATGTATATCAAGATGAGACTAAAAAAAGTCCTATAGTTTCTGCCTGACTTGAGAACTTTCTTGAGGATTATTCCAGATTAATCCCTTCAGTGACTTCTTTAGGAAACTTAGGGTTTAGAATAGCTAGTGTTACAGCTAGGTAAGAAGAGGTGATATGTTTTTTAACATTCAGGTTCTATGTGCAGAACTTTATTCAGGTTCTATGTGCAGTACTTTATTGTACAGTTTTCTGGTTTTTGATACATCTGTGTATTTAGGTATGAAGATCAGTTTTCCTTGATATCTTTTACATGGTAGCAGGGAAGGAAAAAAGAAATAATAGTCACTTATGTTACAAGAACAGAAATAATTTTACTGA
Organism: Podiceps cristatus; assembly: GCA_000699545.1. NCBI lineage: Eukaryota > Metazoa > Chordata > Aves > Podicipediformes > Podicipedidae > Podiceps > Podiceps cristatus. The sequence continues at coordinate 10,955 of JMFS01082417.1, forward strand.
CCTTAAATATGTAAGAATGGGGACAAGATATGTGGGCATTGGCAAATTTTATTTGCAGTCTTACTTTTAAATGATTAAGCCTTAAATGAATTTGAGAGGGCTGGAACTCTGAAGTCCAAGAACAGATTTATTGGTATTTCAATCAATGAGATAAGCTTGTTATTGTTGTTAAGCAAGAAACTAAAGAACTTGGTGGAAAAAAAAAAACCTAGAGAAACTCTTAATACATGATGACACTAGATAAAGAGGCATTGGGTGTGTGTCTGCTTCTCCTGTTTCTAGTGCTTTGCCAGATAATGGAAGAACAACAGAAGCAATACAAAATACTCTAATGCATATCTGGTTCCCTGAGTGGGGGCCAGGGGATTACAATTCCCTTGTGCACCTGACAACAATTAAGTCTTTGGTAACATTTAGTTTAGAGCTGAGATTGGACCCTTGATCTAGTAAGATTCCTTGTCCATAAAAGTAAATACTTTTCTGAACAAACAGCTACCTTGAATATAAGCCTTCCTGTATTTGGTCAAATGCATCTCAAAATGGATTTTCTTGAGAATGATAAGATCTTTAAAGGATCTGTTTGTGTTCCTTAGCTCAGTATGGTAATCTGCAATGACTGAGAGCTGCTCCATCATAGATTGAAGAAAGGTTTAACATATTCTGATCTCATATTTGCATTAACATCACACAAATCTGTGATAGTTTCCATAATGTTGGGAGGAAAAATCCCAACATAGTTTCTGAAGAGAAGCTGTCTTTGGTAATGCATCCTTATGGACTGGCTGTTTCTCAGATTTTGACATTTTTGGATGTTAATGTGGAATTTGAAACTCTTCTGTGCCATCTATAGACACGGCTTCTTTAAGTAATCAGACAGAAATTCTGTCTATTTTTATATACATGAAAATGCAAAACAGGTAGAAAGTATTTTGTACGTTCTGTGCCATTTCCTCTTTTAGAGAAACTCTCAGGCAACAAAGGCAATCGATACTGTAATCAGCTTCTCTAATGTGTTTAGCACAAAAAAAGGTCCTATCTTCCCAGAAGGTAATGGGGTTGGTTTGGTTTGGTTTTTTTTCATTTCATGCATATATGTCCTCAAACTTCATTTGTGGTAGAAATAATGTAAAATAGATTTAAATAGAACAAGTTCATTTGACATCTGACCAACCTGTGGTCTTTATGTGTGTTTGAGAAGTTAACTTTTCCTTACATGCACATGACAGAAGGTAAAACTGGACTGAATTCTGTTATTAATGTAATGAGATTATTTGGAAAAGACGGCTGGCAGTCCAGATGATTCTGTATGCTATTCATATAAATAAAAGCATCTTTTGACTTTTTAGAAACCTTTGCAGTAGCTTCTGCAATATCCAATATCTATTATTGAAAGAATAAAGGAAGATTTTCTTCTATAAAAAGAAAGATCTGTTAGTTCCAAAATAGATCAGATATGAAATAATATAAAAAGAAGGAACATTGATACTTCAGCAGAGATGCAGCTGGCAATAGATTTAATTTCCTGTGTTTGGTTACTCTTCCTACTTCTATTAAACCAAATTGTCAAACAATGACCACCCCCATCAACCAAAAAGAGAATTTTCCAATCTTTTTACAAGGTGAAATACTTTATGGTCGTCTTGAAACTATGTATATATCCTGAGTGTTAGATCAGAGTTTGGTATCTGTCCTTGCCTTTTTTTTTTTTTTTTCATTGCAAGAGTCTCTGCAATATTTAAAAAAATATAATCTGTTATATCAGATTTATAGACCTTGATAATTGCTGATGAATGCAATATTTAGCTACTGTTTCTCTATCCAGCCCTTCACATAGTTTTCACATTTCTAAGATAACATTTATAAATATGCTTAAGGAATTTGATCTATTCTAATAGATTATAGAGGACTTTTCAAATTGTTGTGAAGAAAAGGGGCATATCCAGGACAATTTTTCATCTCAAGTGAAGCTAAAGGAATCTTTCTGTACCTATTTACTTCAGACAACTGTATTAATTTAACACTTTTATAGGGTTTAGAAATTTGACCAAAATAATGGTATTTCTAAAAACAGGTATTTTGACAAGAGTGGCACTTGTTTCTGAGTTGGTGTCATTATGATGATGTCATAAAGAAGATCCATTACTCCTCAATTTCTGTAAGGAATGGTCATTTAAACACAATTAAACCGATCAGAAGCTCCTCAAAACAACAGGGTAATATTAGTACAAGGCCGCTAGCTGCCTTGTGAATGCAGGGGTGCATGATTCTATGATTCTGTGATACCAGCATGCTCAGTGTCACAGTCCTTGTACCTACTCTTAAACTTTCTTCTGTGTCAGGATAATCACAGGGGAATTCAGCACACTGTGAATTCACCTGTTAAGTATTATTTCTACACATCAGAATGTATGTATTAGTTTTTATACAAAAGTTATAAAATGTATACGTAGTATGAGATATTCCTAGTAAATATAGACATGAAATGGATGTGCAACAACTTTGTAATCTAAAATGTGAGTTCACATCAGAGATGCTTGAATGTCTCTGGAGACATTGCTATTAAATAAAATCCTCTAGTTATTGAAATATTCCATGCAAGTCTGTTTACTTTCAGATATAGTGTGAAATAATAATACTTCTGTGTGAAAGAAAGAAAAGATCAAGTATTATTTTCATATAAGCTTGGGTAAAATTTTCTTCTGTGTATGGTGGGTTTTTTTTCTTCTACTTTGGAGGTCTCTTTAAAAATAAAATAGAATCATAGAATCATAGAATG
>KL275507.1:0-43588 GCA_000699545.1 Podiceps cristatus
TGTCGCTCCGGAGCGGGCTCGGGCCCCGAGGTGGCTGACGAGCCGCGCGGCCGCAGCGGGGAACGACAGTGTCAAATGTCTGTGCCGTGCTGTGGGCGGAATGAATCTGCCCGCTGCGGTGTGAGGCGGATCCCGCGAGCCACCGCCGCTGCTGAACACGTCTGCTCTCTGTATATTCTCTCATTACTGATTTAGATTCAGGCAAACCCTAACAAGTGTTGCCCTTCCGTCCTTCTGGTCTCTAACCTATGTCTAGGGGGTTTTCCCTTCTGGCATTTTAACGTTGTTTCAAAACCTACATCTAATTTTCTATCCTTTAAATTCCTTGCCCGTCACATCGGAAAAGAAGGAAGCAGCTTGAAGAAGAGGTTCTGACTATTCCATAGGAGTTAGGATGTTACATGCAAAATAGAAATGCCTTCTTTTTTAAATACTCCAAGGTATATTCATTTCACTTAATTCTAGATTCTGTTGATGATTTAAACAAAGGCAAAGTTCAACGCTCACTAGCCTGAACAAGTTAGTGCACGTGGCGGCTCCGAGGGCTCCTCTCTAGGCAGTCGCCTTGTAACAGCACTGCCAGCTTGTTGGAGGGGGCGGGTTTTTAACCTTGCTCTGTGAGCAGCTGCTTCGCAAAACAATGACCTGCGCAGCTGGGTTATACCCTGTCCTACATTTAAAGGCAGGGAAACAACGAATGGAAAAATGGTGTGGGAATCATGTATAGTTCAATTTCAACCCACTTATAAGCATGTTCTGGCATGTGGCCACAGTGAAGGCAAGGTGGGAAACAAGCCCGTCTGCCAGATGAGAGGTCTAATCGAGCACTCACATTTTATTTTTATGTGACGGAAGGACTGACTGAGACTGATGATTGTGAAAATTATGAAAACTCCAGTTTAATAAATCAATACGTGGAATCTAGTTATAACTTGGCTGGGATTTTTAGCAAGCAATGCATTTGGGAACGATTGACATCCTGCTTTATCCAGAGAGCCCATGATGAAGTCAAAAAGTGGATAGGGTTCTGTCATATCAGAAGTTTGCAAAGATCCGCGATCATTCAGTTACTAAGGCCCATATTGGAACCCTCTTTTTTTTGCCTTACCTAGAACTAAACTACGGAGTTTGCAGCACATTGGGGAATATTGAGATGCTCAACTGAACCTACATTATCTAAGAAAAAAATGTAGCTGGGAAAATCCTATGCACAGGTAGCTTCAAGTAGCCTTGAGCAGAAACCAGTGGGAACTTGGTTTGGTGACTTCACTTACATATGTGCTGTGGAGAAAAGATACAGCCAGCCTTTCCACCCCTTTTTCTCCTCCTTTTCTGCTGAACTGCTGATTAGGAAGCTCTGGGGTGCCAGGGGAGAGAAGAATCTGTACTTCCCAAGGGAATATGGCCAACCACTGCACAGGAAAACAAGGAAAAGCAAGGACTCTCAAAGCAGTGTCTTCCTGATGTAGGGCCTGACCACAGTCTGCCTCTGATCCGAGTAGCCGGTCCTCCTTTGCATTTCCCATCTGTGGAGCCAAGCATTCCCGTATCACCAAATTTAATCTTGTGTTGTCACAAAAATCTATAGTGTTAAATTCTCCTCCTTTTATTATAAACTCGAGATTTCTGAAGATTCTTTTAAATTTGTGGTTTATGGAGTTTTGTGGCTAAATAAGGAGCTTAGCTTTTTTTGTTTAAAAGGGAGACAAATAAGTTTCCAGTCCAAGCAATTGGAAACAAGAGCCTGAAAATGCGAACAAAATGAATTTCAGATTTAGCTATTTTACTTGTAAGATTGCTTTAAAATAATGGATTTAAAAATAAAACCTTTAAACCTCTTGTTTTAAATCCAATACCACAGGTTCTGGAAGCCTGAAATTTGCATTACCTTATCTAGCCTTTCTAGCAGATGAATACATGGATGCAGACCTCACTGTAATTCCCCAGACCCTTTAACTCTCTGCTAATAAGGTCTCCAAGGGCACAGGTGTCTGCCATGCCGTGTTTCATCAAGGTGTGCCCATCCTACGTTGCCTGAGGGACCTGATCTGTCCTGGCATTCTCCAAGGAGGCATTCTGCCAGCCAGCCTGCTAGACCTTGCAAGAGGAGGGCAAGGTGGGCGAGGCGACGGGCTTGTCTTCAAATCTTCCCCGTGTCCAAGTTGGATTTGACCTGAAGTCAAAGCCAAGTGCCACAGCCACCAGGCTGGTTTGCTTGTTATTTGCGGGTCAGTCTTTCTCCCTCTTCCAAATAAAGGTATTTTCACTCATGGTGGAACAGATTTGACAAGTAAATAACTCAGTCTGCAACACCGAACTACCAAAGTTAAACTCTATTGGCAGTTGCTTGATGTGGGTGACATACCATATCCCAGATGTATGCTTTTCACCACCACAGTATACAGTAAACAAGTAGAAAGAACCTATCCTCCTGCAGGTAGTTGTTAGAAAACACTGATTTTAGTGCCAGTCTTGTGACTGTGATTTCTTAGCAAAGGCACAGTGTTAAATCATGTTTTCTTAAGGTTTCTTACCAAAAGCTTCCTACTCAGTCTGTAGACTTTGTATATCCTATACCTTACTTCCCCCAGGACGCGTGCAAGGAACTTACATTTCTCCACTGAGAAAAGACATCTTCAAATTCCACAAAGCATCACAGCATCTAAAAATTCGGTGCTGCAGTTTATAATACTCTTTGGTGGACCTAGCACCATGGACTAGTCTTAATTCTTCAGAGAAAAGAGCATAGGGATGCAGCTGTCCAGAATAGATTTTCCAGTGTGAAAAGATGTTTGAAAGGTTAGAGGAGAGTGTCCAAGCCCCAAGTATGATTGGAGTTTGATAGTTTATAGATGGACTAACAAGAATAAGAGTTGCCTTTCAGCATCTACCCTATGCAATCAGAGTGGGAAAGGCCACTGATACCTTATCAGAACATACTGCCATTCATTTTTGTTTTATCCTTCCCCTGTTGCAGGCCCAAGACCGGTGGCAATCTTTACAGTCACCAAGCCTGTATCTCACCTGGACAGAGGACACACAGAGCAAGGAATAGTTTAGATCAAATTAGGGAAGGCACTTCCTACATTCCCCAAAACAGCGTAAGAGATCTGCTTTCTTAGAGCTGCATCCCCTGCACGGTACAGCAGCTACATGCTGAGTAGATTGGTCTTCCAGGACCAACAGCCTAACTCTATTGGGTGCTTCAGCGGAGGTCTACACGCCTGTTCCATGGAAATTAAAGGAAAAAAATCCTATGGATTTCAGTGGTTCAGGATATGACTGTCTCTATTAAAAACTTAACTTAAATAAACCCTTAACTAGGAGCATGTTTGAAATAATTGAACAAGACAATCCTGAGTAACTCATCAGTCCCTCTATTATTTTTTCCAGAGCTGCATGCAGCTATTTACTCAATATGATTTGTTTTAATTTTTTTATTCAGCATGTTTTATGCATTAGTATCAGAAAAGCCTGTCTTTCTCTTGGCAAATGTTACTGCAAGTTGTCTGGCAGGGAGGTGAGATTATGTAGATTTATTTATTCAGAGTGTAATTTGCATAAATGAAAAATGGAAATAGGGCATTTTTTCTGAATTAGAGCCTCTTTTTTTTTTTTTTTTTCTTCAAGGTGAAACAAGAATTGTGTAGTACACTAGTTCAGATTTCCAGATTTTTTTTAGGCAGACTATTAGTCATTTCAATGCCTGGGCCCATTTTCTTCAACTTGGACACTTTAATAGTTGAAAGCATATTCTGAGGAAAAGATTAAGAAGAGGAAATTGAACAGATTGGAAATGAATTTGCTTACAAGCAGTTAAAGGTGTCCTGTTTACCCCGGGTAAACTGTTGATTTGGAGGTCTGCATGGTCCCAGGCTACCAAACAGTGCCTATTCAGAGAAATGCTATGCTGCAAAGAAAATTGGCTTCATGTATATTTGATCCAGCACGCCTCACGGATGTAACGTGAAATCTGTGTGCACAGGCGCTACCACCACCAGCTTGGACACCTCTGGCTCAGACCAAGGGTGCCCACACAGTTTATCTGGATGTGGGAGGGACTGTCTTACAGCCCAGGCCGATAGATATCCAGGAAAGCATCTAGTTCCTGGAAAAAAAAAAAAAATACAGGAAAGTTTATTACCATTGTTAACATTCAGAATGCAAGAATTAACTATGCAGTGCAGAATATCTGCCCCGCATTGTACAACATACCTGGCAGTGGACACACTGGTTAGTGCATCCTGGGAATCGCTTCAGAGCTGGTGTCCTGTGTCTCAGGATAGTGCTGCATTTCACACTATAGTGTTTTGGATCAAATTGGAGGAAAAAAAACATATCCTACATTCAGTGCACCTGGATGTTAGGAATGGATTGCCCTGCTTCTTTCAAGAGCTCTGCGCAGCTCTGGACCCGTGGCATTATTCCTGAGGTCAGTGCCTTTGGTTTGCCACTATTTATTTATTCACATCTGCAGAGGTCCTCTTTTTCTCTTCAGCCGCTCCATCATTCACCAGCACCTCCTGGTAGCCCACCCGGCTCCCACAGCCCATCCCTTCTCACAGTTGACCCTCACTGAGGTCAGGATGCGATTAGGTGGCTGGAGATCATAAGGAATATTAATCACAAGGAACACTTAGATGTTACTTTACAGACTTCCTTATGTGAAATACACTGTGGCAGGCTATCGGGTTACCAGTGGCTGAAAAAGAAACAGTTCTCTCTTTACCCTTGACAGTCAAAAGAAAGTTTGATTTATTTTCTCATTTTCAGTTAGTCTAAAGGCAGCTGGGCAGTATTGCTACAAAGCTCTAGCTGTGTGTCATTGTAATCGGGGCAATATGTTTGTTCACTTCTGCTCTCTTCCTCTGTCTAATTGTTCTATTGTCTTTCTGTTTTCTCTCCACATTTCAGCTGACAAAATGTCTCCTTGGGTTTAGCCCTCTAGCCAAAACTTAACGGGCTCCTAATCAATAACTAACACCCCCAGCAGGCGATTTCCTGTCTTTGTTTGCCATTCCCAGTGTCATCTTTCTTCTCCTCTCGGTCCATCATAGCAAATTTTCACCATTATTTTCATTTGAATCTTTTTTCTGTATAGGCTGCAGGAAGCTTCCTATATATTGTTCCACTTTCATTTTCTGGCCACCTGATCTCTGGCCTCCCAGCTCTGCATCCTGGAAGACTAGCAGATGCATCCAGAACCGGATTTTGAAAAGCCAAGTAATCCTGGGATAGCCATATGTTCCATGTAGCTGTATCAGCAGAATGTTTATTAGTCAATGCAAATTGTATTGATGTTTTGAACATACAAGGGTAATCACAGTGTGATTAATGACAAGGTACTGTTCACCACAACTTGCATTTCCATGCAAATATCAAGACTGTCAGGGTACAATTCAGTTGCCTAAACGAAGGTTTCTAACGTTAGTTGAGATGCCCTAAAACACAGGGCTGCCTGGTGTAACCTGAGAGACCTTGGCTCTTCCCAATGGCAGTTGGAGACGGGGCAAAATACCCCAGGGTTTCTAAAATGGTACCAGCTGCCTATGTTTAAGCGACTGGATTGCATACGTTGGAATAACTGCTATTGGTGCATAAGTGTCTTTTTCATGTTACTGCACACCTGCCTTTGTTTATTTCTGCCAAGTCTACCCTGAGAGTACTATGCTGTGGTAACCTCGAGATATTCCCTGGGTAGGTTAGTATGAATCATGAGGAATCAGGTGAACAGAGTAAACCTTTTTTTGCCATGTAAAACATCCTTCTACCTTTACATATCTAGATAGTGGCTAAGATGTGACCAGGATGAAGCTCAACCCAAATAAAATCAAATGTTGTAGCCTGGGAAGAATCACCAAGCATTATTTCTGATGTTTGGATAGGTAAGCAGGGCTACTCCTCACTAGCAGTCCTGGCAAGCTGAAGGGCTTGTTGATACTTAGACCATTTCAAGGGCAAGAATCAGGCCACCAAATTTCAGGCTACCCTCTACCTTAGGGAGCTTACTCAGTCAGACAGCCCCTCTGCACTCTCAGTTCAGAAAACAGAGAGAAATGGGTTCTTCCAGGTTGAGATTAAGAGCACCTAGGTTAAGTATCAGCCCTGAAGTATAATTTGAAGGGACCTGTCTCATCTCTGACTATCTTAGAAGCCTTGGAAGACTTGCCCCATAATTATGTGCTGAAAGTCAGGGGACGTAAATAATCTCTTACAAGTGCAGGTAACAGCAGTCAACCTCGTTGGCCACATTTTTATCTCCCAGCTGGCCACATTTTTAGTTCCTCCAGGGCATTTTTAGCCCAAAATCTATCTGATGAGCTTGCTTATCAGCTCAGCTCTCCCCCCAGGAGCTTCACCAGTGTGTCTGCTGGGAGCTGGCAGCAGCAGTCACGTTTCACTCAGAGCTTGCTGCTGCTGCATGTTGGCTTTTCCGTGCTGGTACGCAGAGCGTACTCGCTGCCCTTCCGCCCCCCTGGGGCCTGCTTTTCACCAGCCCCGGCTGTCGTTCAGCTGTTCTGCAGTGTCGCAGGCAACAGTCTTGGCTCGGGGAATTTCACTTAATTTAATTTATTGCCAATTAACACAAACTTTTAATTACTGATTTGGGTATTGAGGGGAAAGAATAAACAATATAGTATTGAACAAAACCTCAGGGAAACACCTTTCCTTGCCTTTTCTCAGGCTCAGCTTCAGACAAATACCTCTCCTTCCTCTTTCCTCACCTCAACTCCCCTTGTTTTCACCGCTGGTTCCCACTTTCCCTCCCTCCCAGTCCCTTCAGTGAGGTGATGGGCAATGCAGGCACTTGGGGTCAAGGCACGGTGGTTTCAGTCTGCTGCCCCTCGCAGTTCACTCCTTACTCTCCACTGCTCCTTGCTCCTTCTCGCTGCTCCTCTGCCCAGCATGGGTCACCCATGGCCTGCAAAGAAGTGTTTGCAGTTGGTGGTTTACTTCCTAAGCTTGCAGATATATCTTCATTGCAAACACTACAGGGAAGAGAGATGGGTGTATTTTATCCCATGCGGTAAATGAAGGTCAGGTATCTAAGGTGTGTTTTGATGTTGAAGCCGTGGATGTAGCTCCTGAGAGATATGGCACAGGTGCCAGCAGCACGGCGCATGAGCAGGACCACCATGCTGACCACCCCAGCTCCTGCACTGCCAGCCAGCCGCTGCTCAGGCAGAGGGGTGCAAGGCCACCCTGGCTAGAAAAGCAATTGTGGTGCCCGTGGCGTGGCCCAAAACATTACTTTCTATATGCAGAAACCCACAGAGCCCCAAAGCTCTTCCTTATCTGTCCTGCAAAGCAGAAGAGACCTTCTTCCTCAGAGCTCCTGTTAACCTGCCATGCCACGTTCAGTGTGCATAGAGGTTTTGGTGAATCATCTGGTGGTTCCACAGAAATGAATGAAGAAATGCTATGTGACTAGCAGAACCGTCAATTAGTTTCTTTTTAAATAAGGACACTATTGAGAGCCTAATCAAAGTCTGCTCTTTATCTGAGGTTATCAAGTGAAATTGATGTAGTATGTCAAACCAGAACCATGAGGAGCTACTGGGTCAAGTCCCAATCTTGATCTGGCTCATCCAACCCTTCCACAGAAATGCAGCAGCCCAAGGCAGACTCCGGGGCCATTGTACGTACAACCATGCAAAACTGATAGTCTTTTTTTTTTTTTTCCTCTTAGTAGTTCTTTTATGTTTCTGTTAGTAGTTCATTCTGAATGGTATTTTAAAGAAAATTCTAGAAAACAGACTCTCTCCGTTCCAGACTTGCTTTCCAACCACATAAATCTTTTGTAACTTTAATTCTTAGCCCCATAGCAAATACAATAGTACCGATGACAGCTGGAATGCTTATAAAAACAGCATCAGAGTAAACGATGAGCATAAGTCAAACCGATCTACAAAAACAATGGTTTTACAGAGTATATGTATGAAATCCTTTTGTTTACATTGTATATTTATACACAAATTCATGTATTTATATGTACAGTACGTCCTAAACTACAACAGGTAAACTATACAATGAAGCGGGCTTACACAGGGCAGTGGTACTAATTATTGTTCTAATGTACAAAGTAAATTAAAAGTAGGTGGGATCACCTACAGCAGTATATTACAGCAAAAAAAAGTTAGATTTGAGTATATTGTTACTGAGGTTGGCTGAGAAAGAAAGTAAAAGATCTAAACTGATTGTCATGTGAAGGAGTGCATTAGGAAACAGTGCTCTCAGTTTTACTGTTTCTGGCTGTATCTTTTGTAATACACAATAGGGGAGTCTTTTCTCTGATTTGCTTTTAAGGCTTTAGCACAATCAAAAGCTGGAGGTATTGTAAAGAAAATCTGCAAATAGCATGAAAATGTCTTGTGGTGACATTCTTATTCAGGCTCTGGGCCTGATTTTGAAAGATCCCGAACACCCAGAGATGCCAATGCTAAGCACTTCTGCAGATCGCATCTTTGAGGTCTGAAAGATTGGGTTATAATCTTGTTTTCATGCTCTTGCAAACCTACAAAGTCATTTTTTCCCATGTAGTAGCACAGATTTTATTAAAACCATTCAGGACAGATATCTATGTTTTAAGGCCACAGTTTTGTGCTGACTGGTACGATACATAACTTTAGTCGGTAGAACAGTTTCCCTCCTTGCAGGAAACTGATTATATTTAAAGTTAAGACAACATTAATTATTTTTAAAACCAAAGTCTCTGCAATACTGAGGCTCTTAGATCCTCTCCATTGCATCATTCTGCCTGGCTATGGCATTGTCTTCACAAAAGTTCTTGCACATTAATGGCAAATGATTTATAGGCCATATAAAAAGTCAGCGCCTGAAAAAAAAAAAAAAAATTTCTGTTCTCTGTCTTTCAAAGGGAAAAGTCCACATTTGCTATTGTGTCTTCCCTCAGAAGTGGTTTGAGGTGGCTGCAGTCTGAAGTATGACCAAACCAAAACAATAAGGTTTGAAATTGTATGTTCAGTGTTTATGCAGGCTGTATGTAAACCACAAGGAAAAACAAATTTAACAATCACATGCAGATCTGAGAGATGCAACTGAAGCAAATGCTCCTCGATTCCCATAAATATGACTAAATTTAGAATTTGATTTCCCAACCAGTTATCACACGCATGGGTTATTGGCACAGTGTAACTGAATACATCCAAATGCTTAGCTCTCGATTTGTATGAGTTTAAACCCAAAGCCAAAAAGAATCGAAAAAATGGATATGCTTTTTAATGCTGAAAGAAAAAGAGAGAGAGAGGTCAACAGATCTCACCTATGCTGTCAGATATTCGGAATTCCTAGCTAAGATAAACAAGACTATTTAGAAACATCATATTTTTCATACTGTTAATGACCTTAAGGATCCCCAAATATTCACCAAGGGCTGGTGACAGCGGCATTTTGGGTATAATGGAAAACCATCTTCTCTTAAAAGCACAAAGCAAGTAGCAGTTGGCCTTTAGTTCTGTGTGCAGCCAAACTTTCTGTACTGAAGTCCAAATTCTTTGAGATATTACAAGGTGGGTTTCAGCTATGTGGTGTTCGCAGAACAATGCCAGGTTCCTCAAAATTTGGCCCACAGTACTGACAGTCCTTTAACAATATTGGTTTTACACCTCTTCTTAAGGTGATGCCACCTTCTCTGCATTTTCAGTAACTTTCAGAAATGTCCCTATAATATAGTAATTTTTCTTCAACATATAAAATGCTGATTTGGCTGACAGACTCGTATAACCCACCTTATTTATTTTAAACAAAAGGAAAATCCAATCTATTTGAGGAATACGTAAAAACAAATAAAAATATGAATACAAATTTGCTAAAGCAATGTGGCTGGTAATCTTCATAATAAAATTTAATCACTTTTTTCTAGATTCACACAGGCAGTTGTGTATGCTATATACATATATACTATATTATATACATGCTGCAGATTGTCCTTTGCAGTTTTGTGGAAACCTATTTAACAGGGACATCTGAAACATTTATTGCTTAGAAATCTTGAATTGTACATTATAAATAATGATTTTCAAATGATAAATTGTAATTTTCTTTTATGGCTGTTACAAATTTATATTAAAGCTTCACTGAATTGGGCAATCTTTCAGTAGACTTTACTTAATGTTAATCTATTCATTTGGGGGTAAATGAAGAGTTCAACGGTGAAGTGATGTAACTAGAATATAGTCTCAAGTGATGTGTTAGGTTTATCAATCAGTGAAAATTGTGCACTTGAGTGTAAGAGCACATGTCTATCCATATGATTCTTGCTACCTCAGTTAATTGAAACCCTTTTTCCACCCTATTATCAATACTTGAAAATAGCTCCAACCACATCTATTAACCAGTGTCTTAATAGATGCTTTATCAGCTCCATATAAATTGCACGTATTTTGCTAGAAAGCAATTTCACTAATATAAGGGTCGGTTCTATGGTTCACTGGAGACGTTCACACAGGAGGTGTTGGGGCAGGACTGGATGGATCACTAGAGATGGATAGAGCTGTGGGCCTGGTCTTCAGTCCACAGAAACACTGTACAAGGTTGGAGGTCCAAGCTGATTGACACTCTCAGTCCTCATTGCTTTTAACAAAAGCAAAGTATGCTTGTGGTGAAAATTAGTTAGACACCACCACTTCCACTGGGAAATCTAAATCAGAATAGAAATATGTATTTTTAAATTTCCTATAAAATGTAAAAAAACAAAACAAAACAAAACAAAACAAAACAAAACTAAAAAAAAACTACTTTAGACTCAGGACAGCATAATTATGCAGTGATAACTGAGATGTCTTAAACAACTCTGAAACAAAAAGTTCTTACTTCCAAAGCAACTTTTCCAAAGTTGTCATTGATATTTCCTCTCTCCCCTAAATACTTGATTTGAGTGAGAAATAAATACAGATTTTCTGAGCAGCTCGGCTCAGTGTCTCCTGAGATCATGGAGCTGAATTCAGCTGTGCTTTACTGTGCCTTAAATAAAACCTAGGTACTTCCATCTCACAAGCCCAACATACAAGACACGTTTCTGAGCACGTACCAACCTAATTTTGCTGATGAAAACTTCTTCCAATTTCCAGTCCTTCTACTTTCCTTTCCTTCCTTGCCCTTCACACACCCTTTCTGGTTGTCTCCTCTCCTGTTGATTTTCACACCCACTTTGCCTTTCTTGGCAAAGTGTCAACCTCATGAATCAACAGTAGAAGGAAGAGGAAAGCGTCTACAAAACAGGACAAGAAAGAGGGATATGAGATGCTCAGCAGTGTCTAATGTAGTACTCCCTAAAACTCTCTAAAGGTTTCTCTAATCCTTAAAGTCATTTTGGACCCTTGAACCCACAGAGTTTTGCCTCTGCTCTGAGATTACCCACATACAACGGATTCTGCTTTCCTTTCTTTGGCCGGGTTGTTTAACCAATCCCATCAGATGTGAGAATACAAGGTGGAGAGCAGTTATGCTGGTTAATTCGTCTCCATCTCAGAAGGGGGCCAAATGAGAGACTTACGCTAAGGATCTCCCATTAACTTTACCATTATCTGTTAAAGGTGTGTTGTTAGTCGTTGTTCTCTCAAGAAGGAGAGTTTGTGGAAACAATCCTCAACAGAGAAGGGGTGTTACTAGTGTGTTGCCTGCATACCTCTGAAAACACTTATCTCCCCCCTCCCTCCCTCCCCCCTTCTGCTCATTTTTGGGGACATTCGTTCTGATGGTTACTTTGATTCCCAATTCCTCGGAGAAGCTTGTTGCCACCACTCAGAACAGAGCTTTGCAGTGTTGTGTGGGTCCACCAGACAGCATTAGTATCTTTTTGGTTACCGTTGTTTCTTTATGTAGATCCGTCCCAATGTTCTCCATCGGTGATCAGTGGGCAAACCAGTGGAGCTATGAGAATTAACACAGTACAGTTCTATACCCAGTTGTATGCAGAGATAATATACCGAAAGAATTTGCAGAAGACTATATGCTATGTAGGAAAGCAGAGCTGAAAATGGCACTAAATTTATCAGGGTGTGTATAGTTTAGTGCTTGTGGCACAACTATTCCTAGGCAGGAAAAGAAGAGCCCCCGTCACAGTCATCAGATCCAAGTGGTGGTTCTGCAAACTGGCCAGGGCCAGCTGAGAGCTCAGTGCGATACTAACAACCCTAGTTTGCACACAGGAAATCAAGACTTGAAGGTACAAGAGTACAACAAAGATCAGTGTTTCACCATATTTGAAAACGTATTGTTTTCATTGCCAAGACTTAAAAAAAAAATATACTACAATGGGCAGATGGGCAAAACCATAGTTGAAAGCTAACAGAAATCCTGTTATGCAATGAAGAACTTCCTTTTACGGTGCAGTATTTCTTCACTGAAAGCAGATCATTGCTGTAAAGAGCAGGTATTTATCAATTTTCAAAGGTCTTGGCCCATCAAAGCTAGTGTTAGATTTGGAATTTCGCTTTTGTTGCCAAGGTGACAAACACTTATAAATATACCACATCTTCTAATGTGCTTTTAACTTAGTATTTTTATGGCTTTTAAATCAGATACCATTAGCAAATATATTAGGTAATTTAGCTGAAAGACCATTTTCTACTAACACTTTTTGTTACATTTCCCTAGGTACTTCAGTAAATGTCTGTTGTGACATTGCAGTCCTGCCAGGCTTCTAGCATATAAGGATACGTGCAGTACATCTGGTAAGAATTAACATATTACCTTAGAGTTTTCTACTTTTTTGTATTGATAATTACAAATTGTATAAAAGAAGACAAATATTAAGGGTTGGATCCTACAGTCCATTGACTTCAGTAGGAACTCTGCAGAGGTAATGACTCCGGGATCGGCCAGAGCCTGTACTGTGCGGTGTTATTCTTGGCTCTGTCTCCCGTTTCTATAGCACAGGCTGAATGCACAAGGCAGACCATAACGGCTCCATAGCAGGGCCCTTCCCTCTGCAAAGGGGAAGCAAACAAACAAACCAACCCCACCTGAGTGTTTTCTTCTTTTTCATAGACTGGAAGGCCAGAGGAGACCTTTGCCATCACCTGGTGTGATGCCCTGCAGGACGCCAAGCCAGGAGCTTTCCTGCCGGGAAACGGGCTAGCGGCCACGCTGGCCATGTCTCAGCCGGAGCACGGCGCGAGGGAGGCTGGCTGGGAAGCTGGTGCTGGCAGAGGGGAGGTGGCAGCGGGTGCAGAAGCTGCATGTCCGGGGGGCGGCTGCACCCGCAGGAGGCTGCCGGGGGCTGCCAAAGAGGGATCTCGCTGTGGGTAGGTGCTGCGGGCACCGGTGGTGGAGCCGTCAGGGAGCTGGGCACAGGGTTGGAAGTGGCTCGGCAAGCGAAGGAGGCCACGGCCCCTGGCAGCCTCTGACTGCAGAGAACCACAGGTGTGGAAGTTGTGCTTTCCCTGCTACCGCGAAACCGGACCTGGAAGCAGGGTCTGGGCCCTGCTCCAGGGCCTCCGTCTCGCACCAGGAGCCCGATCCTGCACCGAGGGGCATCCTGGTTGGGAGCGCAACCCCGTGAGCAGGCAGGGCTGGAGGCGAGGGGTGCTGACAGAAAGGAGCAATCATTTCTAAATGCATTTTTTTTTAAAAAAGAAATGGCAAAGCTTGCCATCACTGAGGATTAAGCACAGTTCATAAACTAGTGAATAAGCTTCCTACAATAGTAGCGTGTTAGATTGAGTGGAAAGGTCTGATGGAGAAGCATCCAGGAAACATCTTTCATGCCTGCATATTAAATTTAATCTGCCACCCCTGTCTTTTAAGACTCGGCATCTGAGATAAAGATAACTTAGTAAGTGAAGGAAAGAAGAAAAAGAGAGGGGAAAAAAAACCCCTCAGTCTGCTATAACAGTTTGTTTGGCCAAGTGGGAGAGTCTTAAGGAGAAATTCATTGTGTGTGAGTGACAAAGCACCGCCTGGCGCTGCAGAGACAGGGCCTGTACATGTCACCCTCGTCCCCACCAGCACTGTCCCACTGGCCTCTTCATTCAGCACAGCTATCTGTCATGAAGAATTTAAGTTTCATATTTTCATCTGTCAGTTGCGAAAAGGCCTGTCAGCTGAAGCTTACACTACCATTTGCCAAAAGGCCTATAGCCCACGCTGACAATACACTCTTATATTTGTGCTTCCAGGCTCCAGATAATCCCCTCACTTTCCTCCTCAGCAGTCCAGTTATGATGAGGCTTAAATTGCATATTTTGGGGGGTTTTAAATCCAGATTTTGCTGATAAATGCTATCAGCATGAATGAAATGAAATACAGCACGGTTTAGCTCTTATTACCAGCGTAAAGCCTACTGTGGGCATTTTGTGAGGGCTATAGAGACGGTATTCATATTAATCAAGTTAATGTCTATAATGCCTATAGTCACAGGAACTAAATGTAAGAATGCTAATACCGGCTTTTATCTAATTCGTCTGTTTGCCATCCCTGAAAAAACCCCACCCATCCTTCAAATGGGACATTTCCCAGTTTGTTTCTTTAATTTGATTTGCAAAGGGAAATAAGAAAAACAGCTCAAACCCACAGATGGCTGGTTTTATGCTCTGAGATGCCACCTAATTACTTGTATAATGGCACAGAAGGAAGAAAATGTCTAAATCCCCAAAGTACACTTTCAAAACCCAGCACTTTTCTTGTAAGACAGTTGACAAAAGTACCACAATAAAAGAGCTATAGTAAAGAACTGATCACCAACTCATCTCAATCTGGTGTGTTTATGAGGGTAAGGAAGGATACAAGAAGTTAATCCTCACAGCTGTAACTTTAGGACCAAACAGCTTTGATGCTCACATCTAAATAACACCACAGCAAAAAGTAAAATTGCTTCAAAAACTCAATCGCATCTGAGGATTGTTGGGGGACACAGCACAGTAGCCCACATTAAGTGTTTGCTGTCTTGTCTCTAAGAAATCAATTGTCCAACCATAATGCAACCACAAAAAAATCACATCTTTAACTCATTAAAGGCTTTTAAATTGTCTAATCGATTAGGACTCAATTACATTTTTCTGAAATCAATATTAGATTATGTCCTTATGAAACAACTTTACCGTTTTCTTCTTTGGTGAAACATCATTTTTCCCTGCAATTCTAAAATATTCTAATATAATATACTAGTGCCAGAGGGATTTCTATTTCATTGCCTTGTATTGTTATTTGGAAACTAACTTCAGAAGAATGTTTTTCAGCCTGTGGTCTGAGACGGTCTGGAAGGAGATGAGAGTGGGACTACTGTAGGAAATTCTGCAAAAAGCAAATTTATTGTTAGCAGGTTTCAGCTGATCCACTTCTCCCCTGGAAAGGGTTTTCAGGTTTGTACATTAAAAAAAAAAAAAAAAAAGAAAGAAAGAAAAAAAAAAAAAAAAAAAGAAAAATTACTGCCTTGAAATATCTTTTCCGTGAGGAGTAAGATGGGAAGTTGCTTACTCTCAACTGACTAACATTCAGAAAATGAGGCTAGCTGGAAGGCAGTGTATAAAGTCACCCCTCTCTGGAAACATTTCTGCACGTGCTTCACACCATATTCCTGCAATTGAAATGACTTGTGTGTGCAGATATGAGCCAATAAGCATCCTCCAGATCAGAAACTGGTGCAGTCAGAACGCTACTGAAAAAATCTTGAAATAAAGGACTGGCATGACTGTCCAAGCTTTTGGGGTCCACTTGTCTTCTACTACAGCCAGCTGTGGCAAATAATTCTCCCAATTGGATCAGCTTGTAAGACATTTGGATTTTTTTGCCCCTGCTACATCCCTTGGCTGTGTCCCACCAGTAGGTAAAGAGCAACCAAGAGAAATCAAGCTGTAAGGGAATGCTGTATCACAGCTTGCATTTTTACTTTCATTCTTTTATGTATGTTATGATTTGAATAAGGTTGTATAAATATTATTAATGCCAGCAATAATTATTAGACATCTGATAAATCTATTTTTTTCAGTAATGGTAGTGAAATATTGCCAAGAAAACAGCAAGGGGACATTGTCTGTTCAATCCCTGGTTCAAAGCACCAAGTACATCCTGCCCCAGAATATTCCCATACAATGACTTTTAGAAAAGGCAGCTGGGAATTAAGATAACTAGGGATCACTCAGAAAAGCAGGGGAAAAGGAAATGGTAAAAGCTGGTGTAGTGTATAAATCAGCTCTTGGTGCATGGAGTAGTTGGAGGTGTCTGTGAAGCCAATCAGGGCTAAAGGATAGTGATTTTTGTCAGCTATTTTTTTTGTCCTCAAAGACTGAAATATCTGAGGGACAGAGGTCTTGTGTTCCTGTATGCTACCACCTGGAGTATTTTGGATCTCACTATATTCTTACTGTTGTTACAAACAAGAATTCCCTTGTGTGTTAAATATTTTATCTTTTAAAAAAAAATATATATATTTGAAAAAACTAAAATGTATTTTATTTCAGGAATTAAATACTCCAGGAGCTGTACCAAGTGATTTGATTCCCTAAGCAATACATACTTTCAATGTCTGAGTTGCACTGTCTTGGGGCAAAAATTCAGAAAATAGTTTCACCTCACTGAAAAGCAGGATTTTGCTCCTGAATTCCTGGGAAGTTCCCACCTAAGCTAAGTGCCTTCTGTTTTCCTGCCTCCCAGTTCTTTTGTCTCTGGAGTTACTCATTAGGAGCAGGTTCAATGCTTCATTTAAAGAACAACAAACGGAGGAGGCAGATCAACATTTCTTTCTGTATTTCGTTTTGGGAACAGTTTCGGTTAAATCCAGGTTACCCTTCTCTACAGGCACATACAAATCGATATGAGGGTGTCCAGTGTATTTGTAGATGGAGAAAAGAGGGAAGATTGCTCTGATACAACACATTCTCTTTGCAGGTTAGAAATACTGGCCTTTCTGACTGGTTTAGGTCAGGCAGCTCCCTTCTCCAACTGCTAGCATCATTCCTAGCTGCTGAACAGCTAATTTTAATTGCTTTAATTTTTCTGAGAAACTAAGCCCTTCCCCTCTGTATGGAGCCTCAGCACCTAACGCAGGGGAAGAAGCACCGCGGGCAGCAGGATGCTTAGCCGCCCCGCGTGGCAAATACCTCTCAAGTCTCTTTTAGAGATCCCAGCCAAACCTGTCTTCCCTTTTCTGTTATTCCTATTGCAATTATTCCTTCTTCCTGCCCTCCGATCTCTTTGAAAGGATTTGTTTGATTATTAGCTTTGTTTTTCTACTTTAAGCAGCAGGGTTTGACTTGACACACAGGTAGACACCAGGAAAAAACACTTCTGTGGGGTGCAGAGCTCAAGGTAGCGACAGGAGATCTCATCTCCCGTCAGCACAGTTATCCACTGGCATGGCACAGGAGCCACCAAGATGAAAGGGTCCTTGAAGTCAGAGGCCATGGTCCAGTCCTCTTGGTGGGAAGCATTGGGTGCAGCTCTCCAGAACTTCTCAGAGGAAGCTGGTAGGACTCTGTGTCCTTGCTTACTTAGTCCCAGGATCAAAACAACTGCATCTTGCCCTGTCCTAATGCAGACACCGCCTGCTTCCACCGGAGTCGGTGGTAAAAGTCCTAACCTCTTCCCTAGCTTCTTCTTCGAGAAAGACTCGTGATTCTTTCAGC
Organism: Podiceps cristatus; assembly: GCA_000699545.1. NCBI lineage: Eukaryota > Metazoa > Chordata > Aves > Podicipediformes > Podicipedidae > Podiceps > Podiceps cristatus. The sequence continues at coordinate 17,586 of KL275507.1, forward strand.
ATTGTACTTACATGCCAGTAACATTCCCTATAATATCCAGGCTCATTTATTTTCTTGTTTGCTTTGCTAGGGGATAAGGAAGCCGGGAGCTAGCCATTTAAGTTAGGATTATACTGTTCAATCTTCCTACAGTGTGCCAAAGTTGCCAGAGCCAGCTCTGGGGAGCCGTCGCCCTTCTGACCATCAGGGTTCAGGGTGGTTTTGATCTGGCATTGCAGCAATGACCTTCCTTTGTTTCCGTTGTCAGCAGGATGGTACATGCCTCCAGAGACAGAAAGACCCCCCAGCTGAGAAACACAGAGGCCACCAGTGAGACCTGTGTGGGAAGCAGTGGCAGGAACGTTTGCTGGCCGCATTTTATCCTGCTGCTTGCCCTCCCACTGTCCACAGCAGTCGTGTGGCTTAGGGCAGGCCTGGCTGAAGAAAAATAGTAAGAAAAAACACAGTAGCATTATCTTTTTGAGCTTTGGTGTAATAAAATCAACAGCATGGAGCTGCTTGTTCCACTCTGTGAAACAAATAGATGGACAAAAACTCTGGTCCCAAATTTTTCATCTTCAGTAGAACCTGGATATTAAACAGGATGGAAAAGTAAACTGGGTATTTTCTTCAGTCATGTGCAGCTGACAGACCATAACACAGATGAAAGTACATGAGTGCTGTGGAGCCAGAAGATCTCTGTTTTACCACACTGTACATCCAGAGCCATCTACTTCAAATTCCTCACTTTGCAAGAGGTACCGAGGTGGGGGAATTCAGACACTCCAGCCGACAAAAGTGAAGGAACGTGCTCATTTCTCCCACAGACAGAATGTTTATTATTTTCCTCTCACTTTGTTCTTTCAATCAGTATTTCTTCACAGTTTTTAAACTACACATCTTTGTAAAAGTCTCAGCTTCCCACAATATTATTAATTTCAGTTTGAGAGGATTGAAAGAGCAAAGGCACAATTAATTACACAGTACAAAATAGTTAGATTTAACACGAAACTGTAAAGCTTTATTTTTTAAAATGTTTCTCAACTCCAGCATTAAGTGAAAGCATAAAGAAAAAGATGCTGGATTTTTAAATGTCAAAGTTTTTTTAGCCTCTCTTCTGCTGTTCCTTTTACCACATTAAAGCAGCCCTGTTATTCTCTAAACTTTGTAATCTCAGTGGGAATACAACACAGCATTTGCCAGGGCCAGCTTTAAGGGTAGGCAAAGTAGGCAGCTGCCTACCTTAACAAGAAGCTAGATGCAGGAAAAAAAAGCAAATTCGCAAATATAAACCATTATTATTTGCCAGCAGTAAGTGTTTCCTGTTCAAACTGGCCGGAGAGAGTAATATAATTCTTAAATTATTTTATCAGAGAGTGAAGAAACCCATGGGGGAGGACACGGAAAAGTCTGTCTGACACGAAGAGGGTGAAGGCTGTCATCGGCTATTTGCGGTGGCCTTGGGCAGCTGAGGGCCGGGGACGCTGGTTGGAGCGGGTCTGCTAATGCCGCAGAGGGCAACACACTCAAACACGCTCACTGCTGCGGGAAGGCCTTGCCTCTACAAGCAAGTACTTTTGGAATAACTTTAGAGGGTTTTTGTTCAAAATAAACTGCCTTGCAGCCATATGCAAACGTTGAGTTGTGGTGGGGTGGGTTTTTGCGGGTTTTTTTGTTCTCGCTTTTAGTTTTAAACAGTATGGTGTTTTATTCCACATCACCAGCAAAATGGGCTAAAGCAACTGTTCTGGGGTTTTTAACTGATTTCTTTTATCTTTGCAATTACTACACTGAGAGAAGCGCTGGCATTTTAGGTTTCCAGCACCTGAAACTGCAATCTTGCAAGCTGTAGTCTTTTAAATGGAAAGCAAGAGAGAAATGACAGTGGTTCACAGTGAAAGAATGACTTCTGGGACCAGATATTTGAGCCTCTTAGTTCTGGATCAACCAAGCAAATTAAGGTAAAACCCAGAGGGACAAATATACTGCACAGGTCAGCTTGGGAAGCATCCTTTTATAGAAACAAGCAGGGAAGTAAAACACGGGGCTTTAAAAGCGCATGAAGTGTACTTTATTCCTCAGCTCAGAGTTAATTCAAGCAATAAACTCACAGATCTCACAAGCAAGTTCCCTACCAAACCTCAGGGGAAGCTTTCATAACGATAACTCCCTTTCCCCACCTCCAAGCTGACCTGGAAAAGCTTAGAGAATTGTGCTGAGCAAAACGCTTGTCCTAAGACTTTTATTACTATTGTTATTACCTGTGTTTTTCTCTGAACCGCATATATAAAAGAGAGGGGATTTCCCCTTGCACCAATTAAAACCCAGATCTCACCTCTCCTTTCTTCCCCCTCAACAAGAAGTTAACCCCTGCTGAGCTCTTTCCCCCAAGGCATCTATAAAGCCTCACAGGTGAGCTTGCTGCCGCGTAATGAGAATGAATCAGCACTGATCTTCCAACTGATAAACACCAATCTTTTATTCTAGCCACCTGGCTCTGGACTTATCAGACAAGCAAATGGCTATGGTCTGAGTTAGGTGGATTTTCTTTTCTATTGCAATGTTCTTCCTTTTGTATTTTCCTTCCTTTAGCAAGCACTCTTGGGAGCAAAGGTGCTTTGGAGCATCTTCAACCTGGGATTTTTCTTTCCTAAAATCCATGTTCTGACACTTTTTGTTGGAGGAAATTACCTTGTTTTGTGTATGCTGTCTCTTAAAGTCTTTCAGTTGTGTCAGGACTCTTTTTTCACCAAGTCCTTGAAGTACAGATGAGTTCATTACACCTAGACAGAAGTAATATGAAAATATTTTCATTTCAGTAAAGGTTTAATTGTAATTAAACATAGTTGTTACGCCTTGAGGAAAATGAAATGATTTGTGTGGTTATATAGGTACATTTGTCTTGTCTCCCTGTGGTTTTGACCATAAGAATGTAGAGTCAAGAACTGTAATAGTTCACTACAATATTTTCTATCCTAGATGTGCACGAATCATATAATTGTTTCCCTAATGAAGCTCTTAAGAATAACTAGAAGAAATGAAATGCATTAAGAGTTTAACAGGAGAATGGGCCGTTGCGCCAAATTACTTTAAATTTTTATGATTGTTCTCAAGTAGGGATTAAAGTGGGAGGATGAGAAGACAATTCTCCAGTTCAATTTCTACCTCTTCACTCATTTCATGTTATAAATAAGTGGTGTATAAGACTGCTTTCAATTTATTCTCTGGTCCTGGCAGACAGATACTGTTCTGTTGCCTTTAAATTTCACCTTTACCTCTTATCCCATATGCTTTGCAGAGAACATCACCAAATAATGCTAGGTCGTGTTTTCTTGAGTTATTTTTAAAAGAATTTCTGAGAAAATACCCTTATTTAAAATTTGCAATACGAATTTTGAGCGAGCTCTGCAGCTACCAACAATTTTTTCCAAGCCTCTCACAGGGAAAAGAATAATGTTTTGAGTCATTTAAATGTGTGCCTTTTGTCTGCTACTTTTTTACTTTGTTCACTCTAAAAAAAATGGTCTTTCTGAAAAAAAAAAAAAAAAACAAAAAACAACCCACAACTCACAGAAACATTTATTATCAGTCTTCTGTGCAGGGGGGTTATTTGTACCAGATAGCAGCACAGATATATTAGCTAGAGTTCATCTTGGGTTAAATTCTGGGAAAGCCACAGGAGAACAAGCCCTCTATTTAACTGGCATTTTGTATCTATAAGGGAGGTTGTGTTGCTAAAACCCAGGCAGGGTAAACATCCCTTGTGTTTAGACGACCACGACATCAACAGATCTGCTGCTGAATTTATAATGGCTATCAGTGATTTACTGGTTTTGTTGCGTCCCTTACCTGTTACCATATGCTTTGGACCATTTCTATACGTGTTTGTTGAAATCTTGCTTCTCAAGAGCTGCATTCTGGGTTCAGTCACTGCCCGCGAAATATTCCCTGGAAATGGAATTTTAATTGTGTTGGGGACAATAGATGCCAATATTTATTTACATACATAAACATTCTTATTTTATGTATAAAGCATTTTTCGTTAAAGCAATTTTCTTTCTTGTGGATTTGAAGAGAAATATAGTCTCATTTTCTCACTTGGTAACTTAGATAAGAGTAAATTATTTTTCTACACTGCACTTTATGCGGAAAGAGAAAGATGGGCAGAGACATAGCCATGTTATTTATAATAAATGAGAATTAAAAGTAATTAGTGAAACGGCACAACTCAGAGGATTGGTAATAGAATCCAAAGCTTTTTCTCTTCCAGGTGTTCAGATGCTGGGTAATGAACACGTTATAAATACCTCCACAGCGAGGTCACTGGTTTCAATGAGGTTTGTGTAAAGAGTGGCAGGAAGGCAGTAACGCCCCAGCCTCGGTCACAGAGGGGTGAGGACCGGGCTGCGTTGTTTGGGTCCGCGCTGGCCCCGTCGCCGCAGGACCCTCTGCCAGGAGAGGCCGTCGCCACATACCCCGGCGCCGGCTGCTGTTGTTTCGGGGGGCTGCCCTAGGAGACCTCAGGGGCCATAGTACTTGCTGCGCTTGCTGTGTGACTTCTGCTGGGTTTTCTTTGCTTCGTGTGGCTATGTACAAATGGCAAAACGCCACTAACGGCCTTACGTGCTGGAAGCAGCAAATGATGGCTTATTTTATGCAGGAGATGTAAACTAGATGATTGTGCTACCTCTGGCCTCACACAATCTGTTCTCACAGTCCGTTTCCATCTAAAAATCATTACTTAAAGGAAATGCTACAAGCTTTAACCTCAATCCATGCTCTTCCTGACCTGTAGAGGAGCAGGGCTGGATCCCAGGTGTGCCTTTTCTGTATGAAGGCAAAGCTGCTCACAAACTTGCTTAGAACAAAGACCAAATCTTTCTTTAGCTGAAGGTTTGTATTAACATCATTAGAAGTTTAGCTGTTGTTTTGAGCCTTTTCTCTTGAAAGCAGCAAAAAACTTGGTCAGAGGGCCATGCCATTCCAGCACTAAAGAGAATTAATTCCTTTTTTTATGTATGGAAAATACCATTTGTGCAGTTTCTTAGCACTACTCGGAGCTGTGAAGAGAGCCTAACACTTAGAGCTTAGCTGCATATACCTTTAAGTATTTCTAATTGAAAAACACAAAGCATTGTTTTCTCTTCGAGAATCAGTTCCCACTTTGGATTTAGGAAAGAATGCAACACTGAGATAATCTCACTTTTCCCATCATCATCCTTTCATTCTTCTTCACTCCCCCCTCCCCAGACACAAGGTGACATATCCAAGTACTTGTCCTTCAACAGATTCTTCAGCAAGCAACAGAGCAGAAAGCCCTAATATCTATTCATTTGTAATCTGTCATTCTTAAAGTATTAAGGACAATTGACTTCACATGTCTCAGGTAATTAGAATAGTCATCCTTTGCTCCAGATTTTTAAAGTAAGTGTCTCAAACTCTCAATCAGTACATTTATTGATGTCTTTCAACATATCTGTTTCTTGTCAAGTGTGTGTTAGATTTGAAAAAAATCTTGCATACTGAATTGTGCATAAGAATTATATTGAAAACCTTTTTTTTATTGCTTTTGTAATCAAATAAAATATATTAGTGACAACGTGGTATTTTCCACATTCAGAGTAATCAATCTCTTTTTTTTATATGGAAAACTGCTCAAAAGCAAATTAATAAATATAAATGTCAGGAGTTACATTTACACAAATGTTTTAGTACTTGTTTTCCCAAGTTTATATTTCCACATCAAGCAATATTAACTATGATAATAGCTAATACCATTTTACAAGCTCTAAGGGGCTCATAAAATGGTTGTTGGATTTCTTCAGCTGTTACTGATCTTAGCAAGAAAAAGCAGCCATTCCTCACCTCAGAAATCCGAGTCCTAACTTTGGCTGCTGACACAAGTTCATGTAATTTTCGTTAGCTACAGCTATGGGAGATCTCCGGGGACAGATGCACCTCAGCTGAGCGTCCTCAGTGTCCTCTCGGAGCAGGAGCACTCTCAAGAGGTAGCGCTCTCCTGGTCTGGCAGATCTGTGCTTGTCAGAAGAGCAAACTTTAGGGCCTGCTAGGGTGTTGCCATTGTTCTATAGCTATGACTGTCTGGGCTTATCCACAAAACGATTTTTGGGGCTCCCGGTCACATTGCTCGTTTCAGCTGTCCTATTCAAGACCCTCTTCCCCGGCATCTCTTTAGCAAGGAACAGGCAAGTCTCTCAACAGCTAGCACTATTCATTTGGTCCCTCGATGCTTTAGAGTACTGGTTACTCAAACCATCCTGCAACGGAGTCTCAGGCTGACTTCATGTGCTAGACAGGAGAAAGAAATGACAATCCGAAGTGGGTTTTATTGATTTGAAGGCAGAGTTTGGGCAGCAGGAGATGCGCATCTCTGTTATTGCTGCAGTTTTCTCCTGTTTGTTAGCACATCAAAAAGCAGGAGAGTGTTTCTACTGCAGGGATTTTGCATGGAGAACCGTAGCGATAAAGTTAGACCAGCGTGGAGAGCAAAGCTGGTCCCCCCGTCCCTTTGCCAGTGTTTGCCCTTGTGCACCCCACTCTCTAAGACTTTCTGCCTTGTAGGATGTGATATATTTGCAGTCCCGTTCAGGGACTGGTTTGAATTCTTAAACTGAGAATCTCGTCTTTTGGGGATATTTTTTCAATATTTGGCAATAAATTATTAACAAATGCTGGAGAGGAATATGCTGTGGTAAAACAAAAGCTTAGGGATAACTTGGTGTTGTCACCATGTCCTAGCTGTCCCCCAGCCACGGGATATTCCCCAGTGCCTCCCTGGGGAACACACATTGTAGGCAGACTAGGAACCACATGTAGACACACACATTCTCAAACAGATGTTGCGCAGACCTTATGCAGATCCAGCTTGTTGGAAAAAACAAGGACAAGCTCCAGTAGCTCGCTCTTTCATTGGCACTCTCTCTCCTGTCCATCTTCTTCTCCACCTGTGCAGGCTGTACCGATGACAGCAACAGAGAGAGACTTGGGCGGGTGGGGGGTGTAATCCGGCCTGAGCCTTGGAGCAGCCCCTGGTCTCCCGGGAAAGCTGCTTGCTCATTATAAGAGAGCTCTTCATACCTAAGGGGATAGAAAGGAATATATTTAAGGTGTGCCTATCTGGAGTTGTCCCCTTTTCAGTGAATTTCTCCCCTCTTCCTTTCATTTAATTTCTTTTTTTTTGGGAGGGGGACACTTGAGGTGGTTTAAAAAAGGATTGTGAGGACGTGGAAAGAGAGAACTCCTTACTGTGGAAGAATCTCACAAGTCTATGGATGCTGTGTATGCCAGTACACGACAGGATACTCTGCAGGCTTCAAATGAACCCCCAGTTTCACCAGAGACTGGAAGGCCCGTGGCGTGTAAGGCAGCTGGCAGTGTCCTGAGTGCTGGGGTTGCTTGCTCTTTCAAACACGTGTGTGCCTTTGAGTCTCTCTGTTGGGCAGAATAGCTCAATTACAGACAGGGGGTTAGGTCTGTCCAAGTAACATAGCATTGTGGTTTTTTGCGGTATTGACAGCTGTCCAGATCCAAAACTAAGTCTTCATGTGGGTGGTTATCTCCGTCACCCGAAGAGATACCTCTCAGGACTTCAGTGTATTGGGCAGCAAAGTGATTCTGAATTGTAAACCTTCAATGGCTCTTTGCTCATAATGGATGAATTCTCTGATTTACCTTACTTCTCCTTTCCTTAAGAAATGAATCGGTTCTGCACATACATAATACTTTCTCTTTTTTGTAATATATTACTCAACATGGAATAATTAGGAATGCAAAGGTTGCGCTGAGCAGCAGCAGGAGAATGCTTGCCTCCCACTGAAACATTGTTGTCTCTTTAAAGGATTCATTTCCCGATTACGGAATTGTTTTAAACATATTATTTAACCTTCACCATTACTTTGCATGCACATTAAATAAGCCAAATAATTAAGGACTGTTGCTGCATTTTGAAAATTTGGGGTGCCATTCTGAAAACAATAACTCTTACGAATTATCTCAGTTGAGTAACTGATGTAAAAATAGTTGTGATTTTAATGTATAGATGATTGGATTTAGAATCTTGCCTTCATTTCATTGGAAGGTACTTACCTGCATCCCTCTGACTGCTTTGAAATTATTTTATGTGGGTATCTAAACATGCACACAGTGATGTATTGCTATGTTTATCACTGGTTTTGTTCACTGAGAGCCACTTCATCTGAGCTGCAAATTCAAAATCTTCCCACAGGAGAAGATAATTGACTTGTGCTTTTGTGGTTTATGGTGTCACCAAACCCCTTGACACAACTCTAGCTCTCTGTTGAATGGATGCTAATCTATTCTGATTCTAAATATTGACTTCATGGTCATATATCATCTACCTATACTTCTCTTTCCCAAGAAGACAATTTATAATTCAGTTACAATGGTAAATATCTTATCAACTCAAGACATTTTGACTCCATGGAAAATTAACATTTTAACGACATTTATAGAGATTTGGGATTTCTAAAATGTATAATATTTTATCAAGAGCAGAAATATTGATACTGGCTCTGTTCAAACTTTTATTTCAGGATTGGGACAAAAGAAACTTAAGTTTCATTAAATATGTCCAGAGCAATTTTATTGTTTATTAAAAGGCATAAAATATATCTAGATTTGCTGTTAGATTATAAATCACAGGCTTTTTCAAAAAAATAAGATTGCATAAACTGGATCTCTCTTTCTTCAGTTACACAGCCACAAAAAAATGAGTTATCCCATGCACTACATTTTGTCAGAATTCAGAAGGATATTATCGTGAATCCAAGAACTAGAAACAGGCCAAAGTGGAAGCCAGGGATAGAGTTGGGGCTTAGCTTTATCCCACCGTGACTCTGTTGACTTAAGAATAACAGCTCAAAGCTTTAGAGTATGAACTCCATCTCAGCTTTTCCACATGCAATTTAGGAAGGAGACAGGATGGGAGTTTGAAACCTTCCTTCTTGGTTAGGGGAGTGGATGTGTGTGAAGTGAAAAGGGAGGCTGTTCTTCACTCCTGGTCTAGAGGGCTCCTGAGTGGAGCTACTAGGGGTAAGATTTTAGCTCAAGGTGGCAGAAAGCCAGCGAGGGCAATTGCTGTCCTGACTTGACTCCTCATCCCCTTTCAACTGGTGAGTACCTCTGAAGCAAAGACTGGAAGAATTTAAAGCCCTAGGTCTGAATCTGAGCTTTATTTGCCCCAGAACATGGGGTTTAGGCTAAATTACAGTACTGTCCCTCTGGCCAACCACAGGTGGTGTGGTAAAAATGAGCAGCTTTATGGTATGTTACCATTCACGTTCATGCTGGGGCAGATCCAGCCTGGATGTCTAGAAAGCACAAAGCACACTGGAGCTGTAGCCACAACAAATAACGAGTGGGTTGGTGTGAACATTTTTATCTGCAGTATGTATTAATTGTTCTTTGCTTCCTGACAGGAGAAGATGAGCACAGCTGAAAAGAGAGGAATGTTAGGGTATGCCTGGGGAAATGTGGGAAGCTGAAAGGCAAGGCCTGGTGCTCTTAATAACCATTATAATGAATTAGCATATGATACAAATAATGCATCAGAAAAAGAAAAAAAAAAAAAAAGCTGTCTTGTAAAGGAGGACATAATTCTGCGACATGTCTACTGTCTGGAGATAAAGGTTTGAATGGCTTTCCCAAGAAGAAGCTTTATGCAAATGCGTACTGTCATGTGAATCAGATTAAGGCAAGAAAGACTATTTATGCATTAAATCCAAACATGCTTCTAGGGAAAGGAAAGGAGAAATAAACCCTTTCTTTCACCTCAAATACAATATATGTGCAATCAGTAAAAAGAAATGAATGTCACCTCTATTACTGACACTAAGTGATTTCCCAATAACAATTAGCATGAATCATAGTGATAAAAAACTGAGATGGAAAAGACCTATTAGAACATCTAGTCCACCTCCCTGTAAATACAGGGATCTCCCTGACAATTTCTATATGAAGCAGTTCACTGCTTAAGAGTTTGTCTTTTCATCGGTGCCACTTCACATGGCCATTTGCTAAGAAGTCTTTACAACAGCTACCACATCTGCTCTTCACCCAAAAATAGAATTACATCAATTCTGCTCTTCCAGATCAACATCCTCTGGAGAGACTTTTGGCCCTATGAATACCTGGAAAATAAAATGTATGTTGTTGCTTTACAACTTCAAATACAATGGATTGTCTTTGCAGAAGATGTACAAACTGTTCGCATATTCAATAGCAGCACAGAAAGCAAGCAAAGGGAAATGCTCGGTTACAGTGAAACAAAATAATGCAGCAGAAGCGTTTTGGGTGACACCAAACTGGACTCAGCTAAGTGGGGAAGGTGCATATGGAGGTGCTTACGGATGCCAGGTTTGGGGGCTTGTCCTGTAGCATCTTTACCCCCCAGGCAGGCTAAAACAACCAGAGGGTTGCTCAGACTCCTCCCATCTTGGTCGCCAAAGTAATTTGTTCCCGCTCCCTTTTCTCCCCCCATGTCCCTTCTACTGGGCTGCGCAGGAGGTGATGGCAACATGCCTGGCTGTGCTGGCTCTGCTCCCACCAAGGTCTCTCAAGCAGAGGGCAGCTCTCCATCAGCAGCACAAAGCAGCAGGGATGTAGACCACAGTCTGGCTCTTTGTAACCAATGGGCCAAGCCTCAACGGGAATTTAGGATCACATTTGGCGCTAATCCCTTTTTTAATAATAGAGATGTACCGCTAGAATCAGAATTGGCTGGGAATGCCTTTGAAGGTAGACAGTGCATGAAGCAAGCCTGGAAGTGAACCTGTATATGCAGCTTGGCTTGAAAGTCGGGGCAAGTAGGTTCGTTTCGCTGCAATCTTGGCATACCCAGGCTAACTGCTTATTTATCTGAATCTGTAGGTGTTTGCACCAGCGTGATGCTGTAGGCATATTCCATGCACTTGAAAACTGCCTGACCAGATTCTCAGCTGACACCAATTGCTTTTTCCCCACTAATTTCCATAGACAATAATTTCTCCTCCTGAATGTTTTGCATGGATCTGAGATGCGAAGCTGTGCGTCTTGCTGATCACCCTCAGGATGCGTGTCATTACGGGATGATTCAATTCCTACCAAAGTCAACTGGAAACTTTCCACTGAACCCAGGGGCTGTTGAGCTGACCCTGTGGAAGTAAAGGCTACAAGAGAGTGTGGAGATACAGAGCCAAATGTTTTTGTTGGAGTTTTTTTTTGGGGGGAAAAAAAAAAAAAAAAAAAAAAAGGGTGTTTTGGGTGTGTGGTGATTCTGTGTTGGTGGTGTCCTCCCAGGTCTCTGCAGAGGAGGCAGCGGTTCTGTGTGGGAGCTGCTGCTCTCCTGGGAAGGGCGGAACGAACAAAACCCACTCTGCAGGTAACATCAGCTACAAGCTTTGATTAGATGCTTGTGGCTGAGCAGCAGTTGTGTGCATGCAGCCTGCAACTAATGTGAAGGCTGATCAGATGATCCAGGGCAGGTACATTTTCAAAGGATATTGTTCCTCTGAAATGCATCAGTTTGCCCCATGGGAGCTAAAATAATCTAGATAAAATTGATCTGCTCATAATGCCCTTATAATGTATTTATTTTTGAATGGATGAGGTTTTTCTGATTGCTTGTAACAATTTTTCTGAATTACAATGATCTTTAAATATTACTTGTAACAACAGCTGTTACAAAATTTTCAGGCAGAAATCTGATTTTCTTTTTATTTAAAATAGATAATGGGCATTTAAAAAGAAGAGTTCCCCCAGTCCTGGCACAGACCCAGTCATGGGTGTCCTGATGTGTAACTCAGCACAGATTATTTTAAAAACAAGAAGTTTGCTGAACAAATATAAGCTTCCCGCAGCCAAGCATGTCTATCCCTGCGGACCAATGAACTTCCCTGTGACTGGAGATATTTTTAATTCTGCTCTGGACTTTCTCCAGGAAATCAGTAATAATTACTAATTGTATTTTTGTAAGCTAAATGAAAGGATGCATTCTTTCTTGAAATTCTCCCTTAGCTTTTGCAATTAATTATGTTGCTCTTTTGTGTGATTAATCCTTGTCTTTGTATTACAACTTCACTTAATCAAATAGTGCCATGTAGCATGCCAAAGGTTCTTAAGTGTAAGATATTTTCTCCTTTTTTACTGTCACTTTTTGCTTTTCTCTGCTACTCATATCTCTTCCAAACTTTTAGCAAAATGAATGATCTTTTACTTAAGAATTAAAGAGTCTTAAAATCATCTGGGGAAATTTGCATGTGTGGAGCTACGAACAGATTTTTACCCGCTGAGGATATGTCCTTACATCACCGACACACACTAAGGCAGTTTTCTGATAAAACTATTTCAACAGAAGGTCAGTCAAAACCCCTAAATGACCTCAGGTTTTCCTTCTAAACGTTTACTATATGAAATACATTAAAACAGACTTACCTGACCACCCTAAATTATATATTAACATTATCCTCTTGCAATATGCCCACACTGGAAATGTCAGGCAGAAAGGAGCTGGTTTTGAGTGGTTTAGAGAAAGTCTTAAACACTTAGGTTGCTGTGCAATTTTGTGGCAAATCTCACTTCTTCCTTTGCAGCCAGAGAAAGTTTTTTCTGTGGTGGAAGTAGAGCGTGTCTGTCATTCCAGCATAGCATGGCTGCAATGCTGCCAGCATTAAATGTTCAAAAGTCAGGAGACTGGTTTACACAGAGCAAGGTCTTTACTTTAAAAGAAACTATTTTCTCTTCCAGTTGATTATTTTTTAGGGTGCCCTTGGGTCATAGTTCCAAGGGCCCTTCTCTATCTCAAAATGAATAAAAAAGCAGACAAAATCAAGTTCAGGAAAGGTGGCATCCTCATTCTTCCAAGACCTGGGGCTTTAAGAGCAAGATCTTACCAGCCTTGCAGTGGAAAAAGCAGAACTGGTTGGAGCTGCCAGGGAAATGGAGTTGTTTTATCACATAGAAGTGCCAGTGGGTCAAGGAGGAATCGGAACATCTATTATCATGGAAACCCGCTCTCCCTTGAGCACAGCAGAGGCCGGGCATTGCCCATTCAAAGGTCCACCAAGGTGAGCGGGGCTGGAGCCCAGGGCAACATCAGCTGGTAGTTAGGAAAGGACTGAGGAGGCTGCTTTGCCGTTCGTTATGGAATCACTCTCACAGCTTATTAACAATAATAAGCGAAGGCACTAACTGAAATGTCTTGTGCCAGTGTAAATATAAGTAGGTAGTGAATAGATAAGATGCTAAAAGACATTGTTAAAATATACAGTGTCATGACTGTAGGATGAGTCAGACTTCTGGCTGGTGAGTACCACAGTGGATGCCTCCGTGAAGCTTTTTACACGGAGTTCCTAATTTCAAGGAGAATGAACAGACAGAGGAAAAGAGTAAAAAAGTAGAATTAGTATCTTCCATTTAGCATTTAAGAAATGCTGAAAAGTAGATTTGACTATTCAGACGACTGACCTGCATAAGCAGAGCATGGAGGTACATGCTCACCTTAAGCATAGTTGTAATCTCATGGAAATAAAATAAAATAAATTAAATTAAAAGTATTGTGGAGTTGTATGGCCGCTTGCATGAGTAATGCCAGGGATCTGCTTCTTGAACCGGGTCCTTTATGCAAATAAGAAGTCACAAATGTGGGAAGGATTTATTTTATGTTCTTTCAGATGAAGATGGGTTGGCTGAATTCAGTATATTAAATCCTTCCTGCTGCTAAGCTTAAAGAAACTGATTCTCTGGTAACGTATTTTGATTTGACTACTGCAGCTTCCAAGTGCTATAAAGCACTAGAGTAGTTTGCCTTGGCCTCACACCTAGTTACAGTAGTGCTAACTTTAAAATTGCTGAAGAAACCCACATCTGGAGTCAATTGAGTGAATTTTAACCAGCTTTGGTGGTAATATGCAAGTAATATTTCATCCTCATGTGTATTTCACTCATCTTATAAAAAAGATGCCTCATTCCAAGACTCCTAGACATATTTCTTTACTGTCTCATATATCAAGAGTATCAGACTAAGCAGACCGCTTAAAACTGGATATGTCCAAACACTCTCTTATCCTAAACAACGGCAAATATTTTTGCCAACACTTCCATTTCCTGCAGTGGAAAAAAATATATAACCCCAAAGCCTTGGCCAGATCCTGCTTTCCTTGAAATGCATGGCAAATTTGTCAACAAAACACTCTCTGGCTCGGTAGTGGGGGGGAGAAGTTTAACAGCTGGAATTAACCCGCAGGAATAATGTGAAGCCGGCTGAAGCTTCGGATTAGGTTTAGTCTAATGCTGGGGTTCAAGGCTGAGCTTGCGTTCCGATCCGCCTGTGCCAAAATCACGGAAGCGACATCCAAAACCAGAACCAGAGAGCAGGGCCTTTCAGCTCTGGATTTGGCCCGAAGCCAGACCAAGGCTATGGGCATCGGTCCAGGAATCCGGCACTGAGACACCCACAGGCCCCAGATTCAACGGCTTGAAACTCCAGTTTTCTACCATCAAAAATATTACTCTGGTGCAAAGAAAGTACTTTTATTTACAAAAATGTTGTAAGCTTAAGTAATTAATTTCCATTTGCATGGACTCTCTTTCTCTGACTGTTTGCAGGGGGATGACCAGCCATACAGGAGACCAGCATTAAACTAAACAAGACTCCAAATTGGTTTTATTCTTTTTTTTTTTTTTTTTTATCTGAAGGGACCACCACCGGTGCGAGGCTCATTTCTTGTAGTGCCTCAAAAAGCTATTAAAGGCAATTGTCATGTTGGACAGTCTGGGAGTTGAAATCCAGAGGTACCATCCTATTGGTGCTCCCGACATTTGCCTCCTCCACCCCTCTCTGACTTGAATTTAATGCAGGTGCAGACACAAGCCTAACATAAGGGAGCAATTTTCTGATTCATTCATCTAAGACCCTGAGGGAGAGTAGGAACGAGATGTACAAAGGTAATGTGGCATTGTTAAAAAATTAACTTTGCTTCCATTTTATGGAGCCATAGTGCTGTGTTGCTTAGTTACATGGATCGAGAATTTAACTGTAAACAAGAGATTTTACTCCTCAGTCCCTAGGGTTTTTAACTCCATTTTAAAAACAGTTAAAAATGTGCATCTTTTGCCATATCCTTGGGTTGCTTCTTGCCATTGCATGTGCCCTTTGTGTCTGCCACTGCTGCCCCGGCAGCGCTGGGAGACGGAGGTGGTGGCATCCGTGCTAGCGTGACCACTGCCGGGCTAGAGCCACGCTCCCCTCTGAATGCTGCACTTGTTCGGAGACAAGACAGACCGCTTATGACTTTTGTTTTGGTTTTTGTTTGTACAAATCCTGGCTGCACGGGTTCCAAGCATCGGGAGCTTGCCAGCTGGACTATGCAGTTATTCAAGCCGTTGGAAGTGGAAAAGGGGTTAATTATCCTGGTATATTATTACATCACTAGTGGAAATTCTGTTTTTGCCCTCAGGATCTCCACTGCTGTGCCTGCTCAGAGCTGTTAAATATGACAAGGTCACTCACCCTGCTTTAGTAACAATGAGTGCTAACAAATTTGGGGGTTGCATGCATTGTCGTTGCTTAACAGGGTCGTCCCTGCAACCACAAGCCTTGCCTATGCCTTGTACCCAGCAAACCACACAGCAAGTCAGATGTTAGATTACACTCCGTTATGTTGGAATCTGTTTATAAAAATACAGTGACACACAGCTTCCCTGCCTATTTACACTCTAAACAAGATTAGGCAACTAACAAATACAGAGAAGATGGGGAGAGATAAGCGATGAAGAGAGGTTAAGAAGTGGGACTGAAGATATGAACAAAATACTTTAATTGATAAGGCAAACTTTCAAAACATTTTTCTCCTCCCTTTTCCTTCTGGCTCTGCAGATGGCTGGGGAGAATCTGTCTTTACAACACCATGTATTGAAGCAACATGTACTTTTGAAGTTTAGTCACCCACTAATTACTAGTCTTTCATTAACAGCACAGAGACACAAATGATGAAGTACTTGCTTATATCCAGTAGTCTCTATTGTTGAGGCTTAAAAAAATAAATCATTAGCTACATGCTCGTTAAGCGTGCTAAGTCTGTTTATGTAAACTCCCTTGCTCTTATTTTGGCTCACACAGATGGTTAAGATACTTCAGCTAGTATTTCTTATTTTAAAGAGAGGACTAATTGCCTAAATGTCAGAAGTGCTGAGTATCGCTTGTCTTGGAGAGAATGGGAATGTAAAGTGGGCACAGTTCACCCTAAACCCTGTGGGTTGCTATTAGATACTTCTTGTCTGGCTACTGATTTGCAAGAACAGCATCATCACGGTTGAGGAAAACCTCTGTTGCGGCCACAGCCATGCAGGTCTCTCGAATCTCATGTTATTTAGGAACAGTCGTGCAGTTCTCCACCAAGGGTGCTCTTCAAGGGAATATTTGAAGGCTGAGGCAAACATTAGTAAGCAATGCACTTGTTTGGTTAAGACTTCAGCCTTGACCTCCATCTTTAAACCCTTGTTCGTTATTAATCACGTGTTTCCTGAATCAAAGAGAATATTTTTGGAGAGGGAAAATTGTTCTGGGACTGGAGCGTTATACACCAAACAGACTTGCCCAGATGACAAATAGCCTTTGCATGATAGCCAAGGTTCATCCAGCTGCTCGGCCCCGTACCAAGTGATTGATGGTGTTGATGTTCTAAATAGGCTTAAGATATGCCAAATATCAGGGCTGTAACAAAGTCTTTCAGATATATACTGTAGATACGCAAGAAGGCATGTTCCCAGCATATGGCAATTCTGAGAGCGATGTCAGGATTGTAAGTAACCTCGCAGAGTTTGTCTGGTTTCTTTCGAAGTTAGACAAAAACAGTTTTCTGTGCTGGAATGAGCAGGGTCACATGAGGTCTGTGCGAAGCTTCCGATTACCACCGATTTTCTCTGTAACTGGACACCCTTCAGAGTTATAACAACATTTGATTTCTTAGCAGAGATCAATAAACTGTTTTTCTACCATGGTTCTGAGGAGGAAAGAAGAATAGGATGCGCTCAGAAGTTGCTGTCAGGGTGTTTTTATGTCTTAAAGGAATGGGAAATTCACACCTGAATGGTTTTATCTTGGTAACACAACAGTGCTAGTTCTTTCTACTAATCCACAAAGGGCTGTTCATCAATATCCTGCAGGATCAAGCAGCTGCACCACAGAAGCAACAGTTTCATTGATCACCCCTTTGTCCCAGAGAAACTTCCTTTATTTTGTATTTTGCCTTTGCTTTGCAGTAAATGCAATTCCCTGGACCGAGCAGGGCTGCGTGCCTACTAGGCAGGGAGCAGAAGCACAGCATGGGAAATGCCAGGATCCTGGTGGACGAGCTGCCCTCTGCTCTGGCTACAGGACAGGCAGAGGTTAGATTCAAGAGTGTTAAGGTTTTTCTTTGCCTGGTCAGTTGGAGGTGTAGGTTAGCCTGTGTTAGACTAACCGCTTCCTGACAGCTAGAAGGGTCCCCTCGCTAAGGGACGTTCTCTGGTGCAGCCCCCCCACTTGGCATTTCACATCTTCATCTGCCACTGAACTCTGGTGTCTCCACTGGAAAATGTGTGTTCCTGGCCCCGCAAGCTCTCCATGCAATGCTGTAATCTCACTTCCTAAGAGATTAACCCATATTGGCTTTGAGAATGTGTTTGAATGGTCTTCTAGGAACAACACTGAGGAAAGCATCTTTTGGAAAAGGCCTTGATGGTGTAGGCTATTGCCCGGATAAAGCCGTTTCCTCGGTAATTGGAAGACAAGCCAGGCTTACACATGCAAAACCAACTTCTCTACTGAGTCACTCCAGTTTGGGGCCAGCAGATCTCTACTGGATGCTGCCATGAGAAGTTGCCAAGACAGCCTTTGCGGTGTACCAGGCCCATAGTGCAAATTGGCCATGAAATAAGATCAAGTGACTGTAGGGCAATAAAATTTAGCCAGACTGTACCAGTAAACTCAGGATCAGCGATGCTCTGAAACACCAGCTGAGCAACAGAGAATGGCATTTCACAATAACCATCTCAGTTTGGGGCCACAACACAGAGCAATTGGCCCATGTTCTTTTTCCACTGGGCCTGGCTATAACCGGCTTCTTCAGAGATCAGAGGTTTCAAAATTCCCCTTTCTGTCATCCCCATGGGCTAGCTGGAATCAGCCAACATCCCAGAATCCGTATCTTTATTTATTGCCTACTCACTTCTTGTTGGCAGTTTGCACGTTGTGTTGCTTGCCTACCGAGCCAACAGACTGTCAGTGGTGATTAACAATTAAATTGTACACCGTTCAGGGCTCTGTGGTGCCTCAAGTGATTTTGTTTGCATCCAGGCTGGGAGCAGAACAACAAGCCGGGTTTTAATTCACATTATAATTTAAACATGAGACTGCGTGGATGTTCTTATCTCTGCGTGCTCCGTTTCAATGGAGCACAAACTCGTTCAAAGTCACTCAAGTTAAATCAAAAGTGAGAGCTCTGAGAATGAACGGAAAATGAATAATCACACAATTACCTGCAACTAATTCAATATATAAATGCAACCAGAACTAGCTTTTCCAGTGGGTTCCTGTTCACAGGTAGCCCTCAGTGTGA
Organism: Podiceps cristatus; assembly: GCA_000699545.1. NCBI lineage: Eukaryota > Metazoa > Chordata > Aves > Podicipediformes > Podicipedidae > Podiceps > Podiceps cristatus. The sequence goes on from KL275507.1 coordinate 36,179, forward strand.
CACATCAAATGCTACGCTAAAAGTAAAGCCAGTCATGGCCACAGTCCTGTTCTTGACTTTAATTTCACTTGCTGTCGGGGACGTTAAGGCCCTAATGGAGCACCATGGGTACATGGTCTGACCTGCACAGCACAAGTCATCAAACCTTATCTAATAATTTGAGCATTGAGCCCTTAACTTGTGCTTGAATTATAATTGCCTGCATTTTAGAATGACGGGCAATCGCGACTTACAGGCTGCAAATCACTGAGGCTCTACCTCGTTCCTATCCAACATGATCCAAGGGTTAATTACTGTCCTTAAAAGAAGTCCTATTTCTGTTCCGTAGCCTTTTCTCCTAGTTGCATGCATAACCTTCTTTAATGACAATGAATTGTGATATTCCTTACTTTTGCTGATTTTCATTTGTTGGGAAAAAAAAAAATAGCATCCCTGACTTTGGCTGGACTGATACTACTAGCTAATTCCAGTTGGATATTCCAGTTCATTGAATAATTTCAGTAAAATTACATTTGGGGGCAGGAAAGCTAGATTTGCCAGACAGCATAAACAGAGGGTGATGATGATGTTTCCCTTTTAGTCAACAGCCAGGACAACCTTCCAAACTGAATAGAACCCAAGTTCAATTTCCGTATCTGCCTGAGAGGGTTACAACCTGCCTGTCCCTGGCATGGCTCTGACACAGTTGTGTTTCCAGGTGGGGTCTCCAGCAGTCCTTTCTGCTGACACTGCTCTTGGTGTGGGATGCTGACATATCATTTAGCCAGAAGGAGTGGCAGGTGGACATGTGCCCTGAGGCTAGTGGGGAGAACACTGATTCCAAAAGTGAAACATCTCACCTCAAGTGAAAAATTTAAATATAAGCATAAAAAGTGGAACAGTGCCAAGAAGATAAATTGACAGGTTCCTTGGCCCCGGGGTGCTGGAGCCTGGCAGATAAGGAGCTCCCCAGCTGTGGCTCCTTGAAGGAGGACTACTGAACCCCCTTCTCCTCTGCAGTAGGAGCCATTGGATGAAAAAAGTTGACTCCTTCTCCCTCCCTGCAACTTTGGTCTCATATACATCTCTTAGAAGTGACCGAAATGAATATTTCATACTGAGCAAAGCAAAATATTTTTTCTTTCATATAGAAGAATTGAAACATTTTAAACTGCTAGATAAACTGTTCCTTAGGCAGTTGTTCTTTTGGCTGCTAAATCAGAGAAACAAAAATTAGCTAATAACCCTGGATGATGCTGTCTTTCTAGGAATGACTTGTGAATAAACTGTACACATGGAATGGTTCCTCTACTGACTTGCTTTTCTTATACAGCCTTTACTGTAAAGAAATTACAATATTTTGTTTATTATCTTCCTTTCACGTACACGGACGCACTTGTAGTTATATGGGTGTAAAATTCACATGACATAAGTTCAATCACTATTTCTACTATAACTTGCATACATCAATATTAACTCATTGATCCTCCTGGAGCCTCCTTCAGTGATGGAGAAGCTGAAGTCACAATGGAAATCTAAAGCAGAGCTAGAAAATAAATCAAGCCCTTTGCATTTTGGTCCAGTGCCCTAGCAACAGAGTATGTTTTGCAGCATTTTTATTATTGTAACACTTGTGTAATTCAAAACCCCCGTTACTTGTTCTTCTGGCCTAGTGGATTAACGAGATTAATTGGTCCCTGCCCTCCTTTCTGTATCTAGAGATATTTTCTTACTCCCCTCAGCTCTTCACCAGGCTGAACTTCCCCAGTCCCTTAGGCTTTCCCCAGGTTACACAGATGTCTCGTTCTTGCTGTTCTCCTGAGCTCTCTTCCAGTCTCAGTCCTCGGGGAAGTTCAGTGCCCATCCTCCCCTTGCTACGATGGAGAAGTGTTTGGACACATTCTCACTAAGGAGAGGATTTGAACTAGACTTCCAGAAGTCAACGTCTGTGTCAGGCCATTGACATTACAAAGCTGGTTCTGGTTCTTGCAAACTGGCAAGACTTCAAAATGCACCTAATGACAGTTTGGCTCTGGATATGCCCTGACTGTGAGTATTTGATCTGCTCCACAGCCTCGAGTCTCCCAGTTATTTACAACTAGCTATTTGTATACTCAATGGGCTCCACTGTGTGAGGAAACTGTTTAAAAATACATTTTAAAGAGATGATTTCACTTCATGTGGTTTTTCTGCCAGCAGTGTGGTTTTTAAAAATGTTTTTTAAAACCTGTGTAGGGCACAACTATGAAGCTGTACCTTAAAAGGTGAAGCAGAGCCCTTCGCTTGCCGAGTGTGCTCAAGGGAGCTGCTGTTGGAGCACATTGCAAGCCCTGTGCACCGCTTGAAGGCTTGGTGGGAGTTTTGCTTCCCTGTGTAGCAAAAACAGTGATAAGGTTGTGCAGAAGCAGGCGGGAAAGGTTATTTAAAAATTGCTTCAATATGGCTCTCACTATAACATTATCTGAATTGGCCTGGATATTTAAAAGAGAATTAGCCATAATTATCTTTCTCTGTCGCTTTTCCTTTTGTTTCTACTTTTCCCAGGGGAAAAAAAAAAAATCATTTATCAACAAAGTTCAGTTGGGGTTTCTGCCTAGATCTCACGTGTCCAACCCGTCTCTCTGCCGCATCCCTGTCTGCCCCGGGAAGGAGCGGTAAGGGCACTCGCGGAGACAGAAAGCTGCATCAACAAAATCATTTCCATCTAAACCCACTGTCTTGTTTAAGGTCTGCTACCCCAAAAGAGGTAGCAGGTCAGCCAGGCCCAGCTTCAAGAGGAGCTGAGCGTGCCAGTTTGTCCTGTTACTCAGTGGCTTCGCTGTTACGGCAAAGCAGCCTGTGTGGGGATCCCATGGGTGGGGAAAGGGGTGACGACTTCTCAGCTGGGTGGGATAAGTCTCCCGAAGGACATTTGCCTGCTGCAGACAAAACAGCCATGTGGGGAGGCCAAAAATTATGGGACTTCAGACAACCATCAAGCCCTATAAGTATATTCACTTGTTGCTCAATCTCCAAAGTAGCAAATGTATCACATTCTTAAAAGAACGGCAAAATCTCATTTTACAAAATTTATTTTTGAGCTGTAACAGACTCAAGATTATTTTAATAAAACAGACCTCTTTTCCCCTGTCTTATAAATTAAAAGAAATTTTCAGCTTTGAGCAATATTTTTGGTCAAGTTATAAAAGAAAAATAAACAAAGAAAAACATAGATTTCTCATGGAAATGCAAATAGCAGTTGCTGTAATTCTCAATAGCAGACCAGTATCTCCATACATACCTCTCATGTACTGCAGCTGTAATTGGTGGCTGAGCCCCTTGTTTTCAAATGACGTGCTAAAAGCAGCTTTCTGGCCACAAGACAAGGATGGTTTCAGTTATTCAATGTAATTTTGCAAGGAGCCTTCCTACCCTGTCATAAATTCTCTTTGCAAAATGCTGTGACAATGAATTCCTTAAAAGCAACTACAAGTGGGGTAAGGTTTCTAGGGAGAGTTAATATCTGTTATTTAACTAGCTGATTTATCCAAAAGCCTGTTTGTTTTTTTACAGCCAGGTTTTCTGGTTCAAATTTGGTTTGTATAAAATCTTGCAAGAACATATCTATTCAAAATATTCATGATGAATTCAAAGGTTTTCAAATATTCTTCTCAAGCTTGTAGAAATCTTTAAAAATTATAACCCTCAGTGGTTCCCGCTGAATTTTGTGTGCCTCACATTGAGCAGAACTAGTTTTGTTCTTTTTCCCCATTGGCTCCATCCAAACAAAATCCTCCAGTTTTGTGTTTGCCGTCCAAAAATCCTTTTAGTCTCCTTCTTCTCTGCCTTAAAATTTCACAGGTATTAAATTCCATACTGAAAAAAACTTGTCTTCACACACTTCCATACAATTTGATACCAGAAATGTTTGGAAGGCAAAGCAACATTCCAAATGCTAAAAATCGTCTGAAAGGGAACAACCAATCGAAGTATGGAGCTTAATTATTTTTTCCCCAAAACAATAAAAAATAACTCTCACACACTTCTTAAGCAAAAAATTTGGATAAAAAATAAAGAGGTTAGAAGTGGCGGGAAAAGATCTTCTGAGGAGTGATTATTTTTTTTCCCCACTAGCAAAATAGGTATGGAAAATGTAAGTATGCACAGCTGTGTTTATTCCAATGATTAGACATTCTATTTCTCTGTGACCTCTCTGCATTGAGCTGGCAAGACACCTGGGTATGCTTAGAAGTGTCTCATTCATACATTTACATTTATTCAACTCGGACCTTTCTTTCTCCCTCCCATGCCCTTTTCTTCTCTAAAAAGACTACAGAAAAAAAAACAGAGTTGAATCTGCTGCACTCCTTCATCTCTTTTTTCTTTTTTTTTTTGTGTTCACAAGGTGTCAGTTAAGACTCTACCCTGTGCCTTTACACATTTTAAATGAAAGCATTAGCACTATTTTAACAGTGACCATAAAACCTTCTTTTTCAGCGCTTTTTCAGGCTGAATCAGAGGGAAGGGGTGGCTGCAGAGTATCGTATAATGTGACAGCACGCGGGCCATATGGGGAGTGCAATAGATGCTAAGCCCCAGTGTTTGCATCTCCTGTGCTCTACCTCTGCGCTTGCATTTCACTTATGCAAAATATGTGTGCATGTATAATCTGGTCTATCCTTGCACTAGTGCCCAGCTGCTCTGGTTGATTTTGATGGATGCTTGGTTGATATGGAGAGGTTTGCTTAGAAAAAAAAAGGTGATCAGCACAGAAATTTTGCATTCCAGACTGTGCAACTGATGTAGAAGTGAGGCAGAGAGGGGTTAAAGGGTTTCCTCACCATCATCAAAGAAGTTTGGTACAGAGCTGGAATTCCCCCTAGGTCTTCTGAGTCTTAATCCAAAACCCTACCTGCTACTTCAACCTTCCTCTGCAAGTATGCGTCAGGTTTGGAGGCAGAGCTTCCTTTATGAGTGACCGAGCTCCAAAACTTTCCCATATATGTTATGCGATCATTATAACCAAAGCAGAATTTCCAGTAAATTGAAAATTGCCAGATCAATTCAAGACTGCTTCCCTCTAGCTTATTATAATTTCTCCCCCTGCTTCTTTGGATACATAGGTATTTCAGAGCACTAAATACTGACTGCAAACTGTAGATCCAGTTCTTCTTCTAGTAACTGCACCTTACATATTGTTGGTTTCCTTAGAGTTACTATAAATTTCAGCTGAAGAAATATGACTGTATATACACGAATTAGAGTAAATGCAATGACAATGAGAAAGATCTGTACATAAGACTCCCATTTTCTTTTCCTTTCAAGCTATCTGAATTCATTAGCTGCCCTTCATACAGTGTGCTGTGTACGATACAATGTCTCATATCGCCTCCGCTCTGCAAAATTAGCTTTCTTTTTTTCTGCTTCAAAACCATAACTCAAAAGCTCTGAATTGTTATTGGGTATTAGTCAAAGGTTCATTTGATTTGCTGTTTTGATCATTTTTTACAGGAAATGTTTAGGAAGGGGCAATTCCCTTACATATATTAATTTCTACTTTATAGATTATTAGGTTGTGTTTGTATTTGCTATATTAGTCTTCTTTTCTAGGGCTCAGCCCTGTACAGGGCTGAGAGTCCAAAGCTTTCCACTGGGGTCCATAGCAGCGGCCCACACTCAAGCGCACAGCCGCACTGCCCTCCCTGTGCAGAATCAAGACATAGATTCTCAGGATGTATATTAAACACAACAAGAGAGAATTACTGGGAGATTTCTTGCACTCTCACTCCTCAGCAAGGCTGAAAAGTCCTGAAACTCAAACTTAAGAAAACTCAACACGGTAACCCATCTCTTCATGTGGCACCCAACATCATCCTTCAGCGCTGGGGAAATGTAGCCTTCACAGTAGAGCAATCCTATAATTAGATTTGTAGGGAAGTGTAAAGAAAAGATCTAACTCTGAGATAAATGTGTTTCTGTGTATTGGTTTGCCTGCCTTTGGCTAGCTTGTTAATGCACTGGAATCTATAGAGCCAGATCTGTATAGTTTGGTTATGGAAAAGGGAGATAAGCAACATTGGCAACACACAAGTTGGAAGAAAATGGAGTAAACAAGAATGAAAGTAAGGAATAGAAACAGCTAGGCTGGAAGGAGAGGGAAAGGAAGCAGCAACGGGGATGCATTATGAAATCTTTTCATTGTACTTGAACTGGAAGACTTTTCAGGTGGGATGTTTAACATGAAGCCAGACAAAATACTAGCTTATACGTTAGTGTTACTAACCGTGTCTTTTACAGGAATGATCTGGTACTAAAAGGGGTAGATGCATGGAGTAGTTTCCTACAATGGCAAAGCTGATTTAACAGGTTTCCACCACCTCAATTAAATTATCTGAGCTAAGGAAAACAACAACTACTTTTTCAACCCCTACTATTTTTAAAACTTGGATCATCTCACTTACCCAGTTTTTAACATTGCCCTGAAGAGCTCGTCCTGCTGAGCATGAGCTGAAGCACCCCAGCAGAGACAGCAAGCTGGGGGTGCTGCAGGGAGGGAAACGTCCCCTGTGCCACCAGAGGAACCACGTGCTCTAAGTACCCCCAGCAGCTGCGTAGGGATCTCCCCCTGCCCAGTGGAGGGAGAGAGAGGGGACAACTCTTGGGGCTGGCTGCCCAGAGGCATCCATGGAGTTTAAGCACCAACCCCCAAAGAAATGTAATGGGCAGAAAGTGTCTGAATCCTTCAAACCCTTTGGGGTCACCCCTTGGCAAAGCCCGAGGAGAGCATCCCCTGGGATGGGATGGGATGGGATGGGATGGGTCCCCCTGCCCAGTGGAGGGAGAGAGAGGGGACAACTCTTGGGGCTGGCTGCCCAGAGGCATCCATGGAGTTTAAGCACCAACCCCCAAAGAAATGTAATGGGCAGAAAGTGTCTGAATCCTTCAAACCCTTTGGGGTCACCCCTTGGCAAAGCCCGAGGAGAGCATCCCCTGGGATGGGATGGGATGGGATGGGATGGGATGGGATGGGGGGGAGGGGTTAGGAACTGGCAGCCGTTCATGCCCTGGCCCGGGGCAGAAAGGTGGTGAGTATGCCGCCTTCACCCCTCCCACCTTTCAGCCACATTAAAGCCCAATTATTCACGCTTGATGTCAGCAAGGCAGGGCCCCGCTACCCGCTGCTCCTGGATCCCTTCCCCGAGGGGCCAGATTACCCCGGCATGCACTGGCCCATTCAGGGTGGGGTTTGTGGGGCGCCCAGGCTGGCAGGGACCCAGGGCCGGCACCCTCAGCCCCACACGGCGCCTGCTTCGTCCATCCCATGTCCCGAGGAGCCATGGGTCCCTCAGCATCCGAGGGACAGCGGTGGTGGGGAGAAGCAGCTGTCCCTCCGTGGTTGTCGAGAAGCGGCTGTCACTCGCCCCGCCGCAGGCTGTGGGGGCCCCGGGGCTC
>KL275508.1:9648-48702 GCA_000699545.1 Podiceps cristatus
ACTGGAACAGGTTGCCCAGAGAGGTGGTGGGTGCCCCATCCCTGGAAACATTCAAGCCCAGGTTGGACGGGGCTCTGAGCGGCCTGGTCTAGGTAATGGTGTCCCTGCTCACTGCAGGGGGTTGGGCTAGATGGGCTCTGGGGGTCCCTTCCAACCCAAAACATTCTATGATTCTATGATTCTAAGATTCTATGTATATGATTTCCCCTTCCCCTGCCTCATCTCCCCAGCCTATGTTACTGGGTCTTTTATTACCCTATGACATCTCACACAGTGATAAGAAACTGCTCTGAAACCTCCTATGTTTGTGTATAAAAGCTTAACAGAAGTAGTAACTAATTACATGAGAAAAAGCTGCAAACTTGCTTTTCTGAGGTCAAGGCTCATTGTTTTTGTTTTGTTTTCTGTTGTGCCTTTTTTTTTTGTAGGTTTTTTGTTTGTTCCCCCCTCCCCCGCCCCCCCAACGAAGGAAAGAAAACCAGGATTGCATTTAATTATCCTGTGACCCCAGGTGGCCTACACTTCACCATGCCTGTTAGCCACTGAATGCTATCAGACCTGCTTAGCTGAAAGCTGCCTTTTGCATGTTGATAGGCGTTGCAAATCCTCCTGCAGGGTTGTCTTTCATGTCAAGACAATATCAAGCACAGCAAAACATCACCATATGTCCTTCCCTCCACTTCTGCCTGTGCTTTGCAGGTTGTTTTTTCCTTCTCTGCCACACGATCCCTTTGCTCCCTTAGTGATGAGAATGCGTGTGCGCGCTCGTGAGCGTGCGCACGCGTGTAAGTGTGCTCACAATGTCATCTTGTGATCAGAGGGGGGGAAGCACACTGCCTTCGCTCAAGGTCCTCCTTTTTAGCGAAAAAGAATAGCCACATCTGCTGCTTTGTCCACAGAGTGCCTACTCTAATTGCCAATTCCTGTTCTGATTTACTAATATTTAGATCCTTAGATACAGAAATTCTTCTTTCAGAGCAGATGAGTGACTATTTCCCACCTTTTTTTCCCTGCTGTTTAGCAAGTGTCATGGCACTCTTGTTTCTTGACAGCAAGAATTAATCATGATACAGCGCCTGATTCTTTGGGGGAGGAAGTTCCTAAAAGCACCAAGGAAAAGGTGAAGGGAAACAAGCTTGGATTGCTTTAGAATCCTATTCTTATTAACCTGATCTAATTTTGGACATGAAAATTTTTCTATAAACTCTAATTCACTGTTAGTACTGGAATTACAAATATCAGAAGGAGGAGAAAAATCCCACCTGGGGGCCTTCAAATGCTTCTATTGGAATTGTGCTGAATTTTTCATTTCAGTCCATTTAACTGAAAATTTAAATCATTTTGCATTTCATGATATCGGTCGCCTCATAAGATACAGAATTTGACGGTTTATGGCCTCAATCCACGCTGTCTTTAAAGGAAAGGCAGTAAAAATGAAATTAAGGAAAACAGATATATGCCAAAATCCTATGATGGTGCATCTTGTAATTATCACATCTGCTGCAAAGCAGCTGAAAAATAGCTTTGGAAGCCTGCCATGCTGCAAACAACTCACACAATGAAGGGGAGCAGGACAGTAAAGGACAATTGATAATGAGATTTTTAAATGGACTTTTAACCTTGTAGCAGGAGCTCTTACCTATTATATCTTCTGTTGTGGCTCCTTTTTGATTTTCATCTAAAAAAATATTTTTCCCTTTTATGATTCCCTCTGATGTCAAGTTTGAAAATGTGGCATGATAACAGATTCATCAGTGACAACAAGAACGGAGGAAGGGAGTGAGGGCTAAAGAGGGAATTAATTCTTGAAATTCCTGCCTTGGAAAAGCATCAGCTTCTACCATTTGTGGCCTTTGTCTTTTCATTCATCTTTTTCCTAAGGGTTATAAACTCATCTGCAAGGTTTCTTAGCATAAGGCACTGTGCCTCTGGGAGCAACTTCATTTGCCTTTTGTTAAATGATGTTCAGAGTATGAGTTGTTTCTAGTAGTGCTGTTTTGTGACTTAGGAACCCGCAATACATTTTTGTGCTGAAAAGCATATTGGAATCACTAGTTGAAAAGAACTGGATGTGAACTTGAAGGAAATTTGTGATCTCAGCCCTTGATCCTCGGATTAATTATCTGTGGGGAAGCATGTGTATATGCACATAATTGCATGTTCAGAGCACCACCGCAAAGCATCTTTGTTCACAAATGACTCATCAGTGATTTGGCCTCATGATTATAAGTCCGTTCAAAGGAAGAAAAAAAAAATGTCAAGATAGTAAAAATAATAATTAACCCCCCAAAATAATGAGTTGTTTTCAGTAAATCTCAGTTAAAAAAAAAGTAACATAGGACCTTTACTTTGTCTTTCCCAGTGCTGCCATTTTGGCACCATTAATATGTAAGGAAATAAAGTACTACTTCTTTTTGAGTGAGACTAGAAAGATTAAGACCCTATGGGGGACCGAGAAGGAAAAAGGTTAAAGAAGGTGTCAGCAAAAGGGCTACCAAGGCTTATTAGAAATATTCCCAGCATCTGCCATTATGAAAATTTGTTTTCTGACCTGCTTTGCTCAGACATGTTGAATTCAATACCCATGGGCTGGGAAGAGAATGTCCCTCTGCCAACCCAATGAAAACTTGGAAGACTTCTGAGACAATACCTTTGTTCTCCTTGGTAGAGAAGAAACAGACTCTGCATGTTCCTCTTCTACTCCGAATGCTCCCAATAAAAGGTTAGGAGCATCACCTCCTTCTCCTTTTACTGGCCACACTCTGAAAGAAAGGAGTGACTGCTGCTCCTTTCCCCAAAGCGAGACAGAGATAACACAAGCCCTGGAAGATGTGGAGCCTGAGTGTAGGGAGGCATGGTCTGCTCATACTGACTAGGGCGTTATAAGCCCCACAGAGAATCAGGACTTCCTTTTCCCCACATTGGTCAAACTCAGGGGCCTCCTTGTTCATGGGGTGGATGCTGCATCCCTCTGTATTTGTCCTTGAAGCTTGCCTCTTGCAATGCCTGCCTCGCTGCACGTGTCGTTCAGGGGACCTAGTTCAGCATTTGCCAGGGCAGGCACAAAATCTTCTGAGGCCAAAACACAAGATGCATTTCTCTTTGGTTCTGACACTAAATTTTGATCAGCACCTCAGAAAAACCCATGAAGAAGTAAGCAACCCTAAGAACAGAGCAAGGCTTTTGCACTGCAAGCATCCAGTAGGGCCTGGGGCCAGCCATGGAGCCGAGAGGAGAATATGCAAAAGCCATTCATCAGCTGAGTACTAGTCTATGCACAAATGAGACAGGGACCAAGTGGAAAGCACTGCAAGATCATACAATTAACAAATTTATCATAGTGACCACGCAGGTGAGAGACTGACAGCTGGTACTTCTGGGCTTTGGATCCTTCGCTGTCCAGCACTGAGTTGTCCCTCAGCATAAACTTGGTGTGGTTTTGTATACACAGCGGTTGCATATGTGGCCACCAATCTGACTTTGGAAATGGAATTGGAAAAAGTAGTGTTTAACGAAAAAGAGAAAACCAAATCCCAGTGTACCATATGGGCTACAGCTCTGCATGTGCTACCCTCATGCATCCCAGGACACCATTCAGCCCAGGAATATCACTGCAAGAACAGTTCCTGTGATTCTCTGTCTGGGATGACTGCATATGTAACAGGTTTGTACAGATTCACGCAGGCACTGGCATTTTTCTTCAAAAACCTCTGTAAAGTCCTGTTACATTTCTGACCCAAATCTTTTAATACATATTTGTGATGTGGACTTCATTTAAGGCATCTGAAGCTATTACTATTTCATATGTTACTTCAATAATCTGCAGTCAGTCTGTAGCAGATTTCAGGGAAGGAGATTTGGAAAACAACCTACATCTGTGTTATGTTGGTCTCTTTCTATTAATATGTTGGCCCATTTTGGTAGTATTTCTAAATATGAATAAAATATTAAGCTGTAGATTAAATACTAAGACCTACTTTGAGCTCCTTTGTGCTACAATAAATCAGGTAGGCTGAAGAACTGCTCTGTATCTATACCATGTAATTTAGATCAGAATCTGTCCAGCTCTGATACTCTTCTGTTGGAACTAAAGCTACTGTATTTTCTCTGACAGGATAACAATGATGTTCACGATAAGCTGTCATACACAATTTCAAGGACCTTTTTTTTTTTTTTAAGCCTTTGCTCTTCTCACAAATGAAGTAAGTATAAATACCAGACTTCACTGCTCTTACAACATAAATATTTGAGGAGTACATGCTCTGCAGGATCAGAAGTCAACCCAGAAACAAGTCAATATAAGAAAACACAGAGACCTTGGGATGCAAAGTTCTTTTTATTTTCTTGCCTATCACATAGAGGTGTTATGGGAGCCCAGGAACAGCCTTGCTTCTTGCAGGCTCGTGTATAAGTTCATGACAGGGTACGAAGGCTGCAATGGTGTAAGTGCAGAAGGGCCATAACTATGAATGAACTGTTTTTGTGCAGAGTTAAAGCAGACACAACAGAGCCTCAGCAGTTTCCTCTTATTTAATTATGAATTACTATTTAACTATTAGATAGAGCACAGATGTGACAATGTAAGGAGCAGATCTCAATACAAGTAGAAAAAGGGGTATACAAGCAAACTCTGCATCTATTAAGCTCTTGAGGTCAGGGTCTGCCTTTATACTTCACACATACGCAATATTTAGTACAAAAGAGCTTCAGTCACTGGCTGAGGCATCCAGGCAGAACAACATGAATAATAAACGGTAACAGCAGTCAAGCAGTGTAAGGGTTAATTCCTAGCTCCAACTATTAGGGCCAAGGTTGCAAAGTAAAATCAAAAAGTTCTATAGCTGTTGGTGCAGGAGGATTATTTTCTGCTGTAATTGTTGTGGTAATCTTTATTTTTCCTGCTCCTTCAGCTTTTTTATGGGAAATCCTAAAAGCTAATTCTTTGAAGCTGGAGACTTGGCACAAAGACAGCAGAAAATGTTGCCCCATTCCCATCCAAGTGGTTTCTCAGGAAACAGCCATAGGAGTCCTTTGTGTTCAAGCAATGACTGAACTTACTACGTTAAATCAGAAAGTAAAAATCCTGGAATGAAATAAAGACAACTCCCTTGTTGCTTGACTGCTGGAACACTGAGCACCTGTGGGCTATTGATCATGAATTTATACTGCTAGACTGAAGAGGAGAGGTGAAAGCATGGTCAGCTCATCGATGTGATATGAGAACCATCCTTCCACTTGTCAGGCAGACATCTTTTCTTAATTCTGAGGGTGAAACTGTAGGAGATTTTCAGAAACTACTCTCCTGTCTTCTTTTTCCGCAAGAGAGGCTTGCTGTAATCACACAGTGACATATAACTGCTCTGAGGAAAACTGGCAATGGCACAGCACTGAAAAAGAGCTCGAAGTTATTTGCTGATAGGAGTGTTCAGGTTTCCAAATCTCAGCTCCCGCTCTAACATTAATTACCACAATGTTCTCTTTAATGGGCCCAACAAATAATGAGAAACAGATGGGAAGTAAAACTGATGCTGTGTTTGGTTTTGGAAAACAATCCTCATCATCAGGAAAAACAGTTGAAACTAGTCAGGTGAACCAAAAATTCAAATAAAGTAAAAGTCTTTCTAAAACAAAGTAGCATGGATGAAGCTGACAAGATCTGCAGGGCTAGTGTTTTACATTGAAGTTATCTGTTCCATCTAGGAGGTCCCTTTTGCCCATCTAGGATGCAAATCACAGATGTAGGCACCTAAGTATTTTTGAAAATGGGGTGATCTACCAGAGACATGTCAGTAGAAAACTGCATCTAGGATTGCATCTGTGACCTGCCTGGGTACTTCGTAATCCCTTCCAACTGGCTCCCAGAGCAATTCAGTTCTGCTGGTCATGGTCTTGTCTCTGCCTGTCCCCTGGTCTTAAAGAGCAGGAAACAGCGCCGGTTCTTCCCACAAAAGCACACCTCCCGCTGACTAAGTACATCCCCACCTTCACTTTACTCTTTCTATTGCCTGAGTATTCCCAAAGAGTGAGAGACAGATAACAGGAATATGGATGGTGAGTTAAGACAAGTTACTCTGGGCTTATGTCTCTGAATGTGAACTGGCCTGCTGTGCTGCAAGAAGGAGAGGCCAGAGATACCACTTTTTCTCTGTGTTGCAGCTCATGATCAGAGCCGTTGCTCAGGGACTCAGTCCCCTGTACCTCTGCACACCAGCCAGGGCTGGCATCTCCCCCAGCCTCCTGCCCATCCAAGGCAGGTGGGGAGATGTGGCTGGGAAGTGGGGAGCAGGTAGTCAGGGGGCTGGGCTGCCAGGAGAGCCTGCAGGGCAGCATCTGCACAGATCAGTTAATGGCAACCAAATACTGCCATTTCCTAACCTGTATGGAAATGAGGCTGGTGGGCTGAATGCAGTATCTGACGGACTAATGATGGTCTCTGCTCACTGTACCTTAGAGAAGTTCATGGGCACTTCAGGACCCTGATCAGCCTAAGTAAGTTCATGTTGTGTTCCCTAATGTGATGGTCTAAACTTTATTAACAGGAAAAAGATCTGATCAGCTCGTCAGGAATTTGAGGGAGTAGGATATTTTCAGGAACCCAAATGACAGGTTAAACACTGAAGACTTCAGGAAACTGTAAACCTCTGTCCATTTTTTCCCATCATAAAACCATTCGATTTTAATGAAATAAAATTTTTAGAATAGTTGCATTACTTCCTTACCCAGGAGAAAGCAAGAAATTTAAACTTTATTATCCAGAGAGTAAGCAGAGTTTTTGCTCACATATTTTCATTAATCCCTGTAAATGTGCATCTATCTGTTTTCTGTGCACCCACACACAATTTTGCAATCCTATTTTAAAGGTGTTTTAGAGCATCCTCCAAGTTGAAATATCTCAGAACCTGAGCCTGTAGCCTCTTCCTAGGGGGCAAAGCTGGTGTTAAATACCTCTCTCTGCCCCAAAACAAAGCATTAGTCTTGCCAAGTGAAGAAGCTGAATGACTGATCTCCAGTTCCTGTGACCTACCTTCACATCACATCACTCACATGTCTCACATCTACATCTATGTGATTTTGAAATTGTACTTGTTCAGTTTCAGTTTGAGAAGCTTTTATATGTGACCAGAAAAATGCAGATGTCTAATTTTAAATAATTTTTGAATAATTAGTGAAGCATTTGCACAGCTTTATCAAAAGATTTAGTAGGCTGCAAGAAAATAAAGGTGACATTTATTTACATGTAAAAGAAAATATTTCCCATTATGCCGTAGCACATTTTTCTCACCTAGGATTGTCAAACCATCTTGGCTATTAAGCATCAGTTACAGAAACTCCGATCAACAAGGGTATTTAAGTTCCAACTGCTATTGACATGGTTGGAGATATGAGCCAAAGTTTATTTTCCTTGCACCTATATAAAAAAAAATTACATTTCCTCCAGTGGCATGTCATTGCTTAAGTATTCATTAGGAGTCTATATATTTTCCTTCTTACAGATTTTACTAAAATGTTTTGGACATGTGATGGCAGAGCAGAGGAACCACTAACCTGTGATGCAAAACTTCTGTATTGTTTTTAGCACCCAACAGTCTTAACACAGAAGGTAAAATCCAGAGCTGTTTTCTCATTCAAAGAGGGTCGTTCCCCACCCTGCACAGACATGAGTCACGTTGGTTGGAGGTCATGCAAGGGCTCTCTATGTGTCCTCTAACTCGATTTGTGTAGATGACTTTTGCAGCCTTACACCACAACTGAAGTTACACCACTGCAAGGGGTGATAAAACCTGGGAAATGCTGAATATGGTACCATGACCGAATACTCCTGTGGGGGAATAGACAGACCCCAAAATCTTGGCTGCTCTGAGACATACCCTTCCTGTGGAAATGAGGTCTCTCTGCAATAGGAGCCTTAAATTATGTGTTAGGAGAGAGAGAGGCACCAAAATCTCTGCTCCCCTTGGACAGCTTAGTCTTTTTCATCCATTTGCACCCCTCTGAACTTCTTCAGCTGCCTTGGTAGTGGAGTCATGACACTGAAGTCTCCTCGCAAAGCAGCCGACTTTGAGCGAATAAGCAGCCAGGGTGCTGTGCTCCAGGCTGCCTCTCCTGCCTTGCATCAAACACCTAATGAGGTGGGTGGCTGGAGGGGACACCCTCACAGCCACCTGTGCAGCTCCGCAAAGATTAATGAAATCAGCCGAGGCAGCAAAAGTGTCACAATCAAACCTTACACTTTCACTACTCAGCACTGTGTCTTTTAGCTCCAGAAAATGTAAATAAAGCAGAGGGATGGAGAGGAAGGAAATAGATCAGCCAGTGAATAATCCCTTCTATTTTGAGGACAATAAAATCTTTCCCCTTCACCTCACTTAATGGGATCTGTTTGGTCCAAATATTTTTTTTAAAATCAGAATAAATTTTTCATGATCATTTTATTTCATCCTAGCAAAGCAGAAATATTTCCTTGCTCATTTTTATTTATATAGTATCTTCTCCAAATTTATTTATATTAAGAGGTGTGCTTCACACATACACCAGGCACACAGACATGCATCAAGTTCTCATGCCTTTCAAGGTACATATTTTGATATAAAAATTGATTACGTAGTAGGTTAAGCCTGGATGTGAAATTGCTTGAGCCTGTAGACCCTAATGTTGAGATCCATTCAGTAAAAAGCTACCGTACTTCTCACAATACACTTTTCCCTGAAAATGCTCCCCTAGTATTGTCCTTTAGTGTATGGCTGATCAATTTGTTTCACTTTTAGACATTGAATAGCTCTTTATTAAAGCAAATTATTCACTAATATAAGGCAGAAAACAACAGATTAAATGGAAGTATGAATAATCTAAAGTGGATGTGGGGAAAGGCTTGAAAAATGACCCTATTCTTTATGCCAGCTTGGTCTGTGTGTGGTCTCTCTGCTCTATTTCTTTCCTCCCGTTGGTGAGAGGCTCTGACAAGCCTTTTAGTGATAAACATCCGCATAAACCAGTGTGTCATCATCATGCATAGGCTCCAATTCCTTTTCCATATTGCTGTACTGTGCACCCTGTACGGCAATTTCATTTTGTCATTCTGCACTGTATCTGATACATAATCCCTTTCTATAGAAGTTTATCAGCCTTTGCAGGCTGATTACAGGAGCCTTTGGCAAGTTTTGGCCCTATGCTAGCTCTGATGATATGGTGACATTATACAAAACATTTTTCTGGTATCTTCTCACCAACCGTAGCTAATTAGATACAAGCTGGAAAAGCATTACAGTAATGAAATGGCTAATCATGATAAAATAAAAAAAAAAAAATCCTTTTTCTTACAACATCCATCATTGTCACATTTCTTCCAATAACTTATTCAATGTTTCATATTTTCATATGTATTATTTCTGTTTTTTTTACTCTAAACACAGAAACTTTTTTTGCTTGGATTTTTTCACTGTCCATGCCCATTCCCAAGTATGTTTCTATTTACACATAAGAAATGTTCAGTAGATGTTCCACTTGCTATGCTCTCATTTTCATGTAAATGTTCCTCCCTACTGCCTAAATACATCAATTAAGCTGAGAGCAAACTCAAAAGCCAAAAGCTAGTTAATGAACATCAGCTTCATTCAATACATGGGAATATTGGAAAAGCACTAACAGACATCACAGACTGTCAAAACAGTGACAAAATAAACCTTGATACATAATCTTTTTCATGAGAAAGAGACCTATTGGATACCATCCCTTCTCTTTGCTCTGTCAGGAAAAGACTCTTTTTGAAGCATTTCCCAGTGTCAAATGAATATCTTTTCCTCTCACGCTTCATAGCATTGTCTCGGGCAGTGTTTTCTGCTGGTTTTCAGCTTGCCACATCTAGCAGTGACAGAAGTTAAGAAGTCTTAACTTTTCTGACTTTACTCCCATGCCTCGCTCTGCAAACCTTTGAATAAAAGAAAACCTGAAAGATGTCCTTACTGAGAATTGATCAACCACGGCTTTACCAAATGTCAACACACAAATGGTTCTGGGGAGGACGGCGGGACAGGGCTAGCACAATGAAATAGTTACAATAAAAACTGAATAATGAGGAAGCCCTTCTGAGCTTCATAGTAGCTACAGCAAACAAAGGCAAGCAAAAAGCAGACTGAAGACCTGAAGAAAGAATAATCCCTTTAGGGTGATCTAACGTGACCATTCAATGTCTCTCCCCAGCAAAAAATTTTGCTCATTGTTGGAAAATATTAAAAAAGCTGTTGTATTCCCTTGAAAGTTTACACACGGGGTAGGTGTTTTGTAACTGTCTTCATTAATAATTTTATTTCTCTCCTCTGTGTTTAGCTCTGACATACAAAGAGAGCTTCCTGCAAATTAGCAGATGATGTGTTTTGCTAGAAAATTTCAGGGATAATAAATTATGTATTTAAGAGTTTACAAGAGTCATGTAGCAGGGAACCAATTTATAAGATTGATTTTGGGTTGTAGGTTCTTGCGCTATAAAAAAACCCCAAGTCCATGGGCTAGGTGCACAGCAACCTTATGCTATAGCAAACTAATGAATTTCTCTGTTAAAACAGGACGGGATTTTGATGACGGAATTACCTGTGTATTTGTTACTATCTATAGCGGTGAACGGATCAGGCATAGGCCTCGAAGCTAGGAATTCCTCTGTGAAATCGACAGCAAACTTATAACAAACAAGCCACAAAACTTCATCATTTTAAAAACAGAGGCTCACTGGTCTGCATATTTTCAAAACCAGCCTGTGCAGCTCTTGATTTGTGGAAACTAGATACATACTGAAGTTGATGATAATTATGGGTTCTCAACAACTTTGATGATTGAGCTATTTGTTTATGTACCCTAAATCTGATTACAGAAGTCTAAATATAGGCCTTCAGGTCCAGAAACTCTGGACTTAGTTTTCCTCTAAAGAATAGTTTCAAAAAAGAAAAAAATAAAATAAAATAAAAAAAAAAGGCAAACATAAAATCTGGTAGAAACAAAGAAGAAAACATTAAAAAGAATCGAAGTGGAAAGAAACATGTTACTAATGCTGCAAAGAACAATAACTTCCCATCAGAAAGTGGAATAGGAGCAAGAGAGCACAGGTAAACACACCCTGTACATGAGATGCATCAGGTAATGATAATACACATAATTGGAAGAATAATAAAATTGGTATGATTCAAAATTTCCTGGCCAGGCAGTTTAGTGTCAGACAGATTCTAGACATCTCTCAGTGCTGATCTCAGCTCTGTATGCTTCCATATGTAATTACTGAATTTGCATTTACATACTAATATACATATATCATTACATTCAAAACTATAGTTCAGACTTGCAAGTATATTATAAAGGGGCTCTTGATTGTGTAATTCTTAGTGTGACAATACAATGGTGGTAACTATGTCTATTTCAAATATTCAGGGAGTTTTGCCTTTGTGGTCTCTAAGTAAGACAGCAACAACCAAAAGATAGTGACATTGTTGTACATGAGCTGAAGGAGATTGTGAATCCCTGACCAAAGTCCCTGCCAAAGTAGAGGATTCGTTTTAGCAACTGCTTTCACCTGACCAGAGTAACTGGTACATGCTCTAACCTACAGTGTAACTTAATTACATACAAGGTGTTACAAAGACATACTGTCCCCATAAGTGCTTTCTGACTGATGATGATGTACCTTCCCATCTCTGTGGATCAGCTAGAATGTAAATTGGGTGCATATTCCATGGTCCTGTCTGCTTAGCTCTTGTGACTCCTCAGGTACCAAAGAACAAGCCTATCACTCCTTGTAAATGGACCAGTGACTGCATCACAATCTTGGCCAATGTCCCTTTTCTCAATAAAGGCAATTTCTACTGACTACATCTCTGCATGTGGTGGGGACGCAATTACAGTGTACACAGAGAGTGCTTAGTTTCCCAGTGCGGTTGCACGGTGTGCATTCGCACACCCAGATCCGACCTTCTGTCATCTGCCGTGCACCGACACAACACCGCGTTCATTGGCCGTGTGTCTGCTCTCTTACGCTGAGCAAAGCAAGAACAGAATCTGGGCTCCGCTGCCTAATGCAACAGTGTGGAAAGCACTGCTGTATGTAATATCAAGCCTCTCTTTTTTAGCCCTCTACCATAACACTATATGTGCTTAACATATTAAGTAAAAGCAAACATTTAGCGGTCAGAAGAGTGCAGATGGCACTACCTGGGTTGATATTGATGGATTAATGGTTTTACATGCCAGTATAACAGCCTGACTAAATAATTAAATGGACTTTTTACCAGGGAGTTTTTAAACTTGACTTGTGGAGATTTTCTTGAGTCACTCCATGATCAGTTTCACCAGATTATTTATTCTATGAGAATACTGAACATTTTGATAATGCTGAAACTTGTCCACTTTCCAGTTTTCTCAAGAAACCAGATTCTCTTGGGGAGCATCAAAAGATTATCAAACCAATCTCTGAGAAAAATCTTAATAACTTCACATGATGCCTACACAAAATCAGGATGGCAGTCCTTAGCAAACACATACAGCATGACAAATTTGCTTCTCAGGCCAATCAGGTAGAGGGGAATTTTAAAAGAGGTCATAAAATAATTAACTGTGGTCATCAGATAACTGTATTACAAAAGTGGTGATAGATTAACAGCTCAAATTTTTGCAGCCTGTATGGAAGTTAATACATGTCATGCATAGTCTCATCTCTCCTTGCTGATTTGAGTTCAGTACTCTTGCAGTGAGATACAGACTGTGAGTGGTTTGGGCTGAATTAACAGAAAATGAATAATAGGGATAAGTAACAACAAAACAATGTTGTCAGTTATTAGAACAATTTGCCTAGAGGTGCAGAGGGGTCAAGAGTGGATGCCTTAGCTCAAAAAGGAGCTACAGACTTGATGACAATTGACTGGATGCTGTAAAATAGTTTATGTCATACAGAGGCAATGGTGTCAGGAGAAGCCTGGCTAGGTAATAATTCTGCTTCCTGTCACCTTGAGTTTGATTGATGTCTCAATTTCAGTTGAAGTTAGGTAAATTAGAAAGGAACTGGAACCTTTTTAAATAGCACAGAAATGAAGCTAATCTCCTTTCCAGGGCTCTAATTGTAATTCTTAAAGTTTTCTTGTAAGTCGCTTGGGAACTGTCCACATATATCTCATAAGAAAATCAGTCATGAGATCTGTAGTCCCCAAATACACCTAGAGCTACATTCTGCTATTCACAAAATCTTGCCAAACATTTCTCTTCTCTTTGTTCCTAAATATAACTGAAAAGAGGGTGGAAACAGGTGGAAACAGCTGCAAGAGACAGTCCCCTGAGCTAAAGATGCTGGTAAATGCCCACCCTGCCCTTTTCCCTGTTCCCTCTGTGCTATATTTTGCTCTCTGGGTTTTGAGGTTCTCTGCCAGAGTATACATTAGCAGCATACTTGTCTTTCTATCCTCTTCTCAGATTTATAAGCTAAATCTACCACAGAGAAAATGCTTGGATGTTGGCATTTTTGGACTAACCCTGGCACACATCCTGCTTAAAAGGTGATTTGTAGTTTACTAATTAATTCATCAGTGGTAAATGTGCTTTAATGACAATTTTTTTGGATGAGGTTCAGAGTCTCATTAGCCTTAATCATATTAACCTAATACAGTTATTTATATCAGGCAGAACAAAGTGCAACTCTTCACCACAGGATGTTCTTCTTGAAAGATAATACCAGTGTGGGAATTAAAGGAACCTGTAATACTTCTTGCTGGTTAAGCTGTGTGGAATGATAATGTCAGACTAAGACAAATTCACCATCCTTCTTCCTTGAGGGTTTCCATGAAAAAAAATCAGCATGCTGGTGGTTTGTCCTTACGATTTCTTAAAGTCAGAGAACACGGACATCACATATTTATACAAAAATTTGTACAAGTCCTTACACATTGTTGAAGATACCGCATAGAAAACACACCTCATAATGTTTGGTTTGTTTGAGTTTGGATTAGATGATCTCGCAGATGTCTAAGTGATATTACGCTTTTGGTATCCCAGATACTAAAAGAAGGCTGAGACAGGGATGAAAGGAATAAGAGGAAGCTCTTTCTAGATGTAAAGGAAACAAAGCTGACAGGAAACACCCAAGAGCAAACTAAGCTAAGGATTAAGTGTTGAAAAAGACTGTCTCTCATTAGTAATGGATTCATTGCAATTTACTCACTCAAACATAGGACAGGCATAAACATATCATTTGTTCTTCATCTGTAATTTGTTCAGAAGCTGTTTGCCAGTTAAATAAGTCTTACTTAATTGTTAACCCTTAAATATCAAAGCTAGGGTACAATTAAGCACTTTAATCAGGACTAAAGAAGTAAATGGAACCTTCAGGTAACTGAGTTTGCAGCAGCTCAGTACTGATGTACTGTGCAGTGCTGTTTGCCACCAAAACTCATTTTCAAGCCATTAAATTTATGAAGTCTAAAAGATCTGTAACACAAATGTCTTTTAATTGTCCATTGCAGTGGTCTCATTTTGCTGGGTGCTGCCAGTAAGCCAGTAGGCTCCATGTAATCGCTCCACTCCCTGCAATGTTTGCAGCTCCTAGGTTTGGCAAGCTCAAGGAGTGAGAGCTCTCTTTGTGGCCTGCCTTTTACTCGGCAGCTGCCATTACACCCAAGCTTGTGTGTATGTGTATATATGTATGGCTTACTGTAATAAGAACAAAGCATTCATATCGAGAACCTCAGTTACAGACTCAAATCCATCTTTAACCTTCTAAATAAACACCTTAAGCATAAAAAGAAAAAATACAAATCAGTAAGTTTAGCACTGCAGTCACTATTACGATGGAGTTTAACATACCATGGGTATCTGGCTTTAAACACTTAGGATAGGTCCTTTAATACCAGCAGGGCTTGAAGTAACCAAAATAACCATCAGGCATTCACACTCTTCCTGCAGCTTTGAAAATCTCATTGCTAAGTTTTTAAGCCCGACACTAATAGTTTTGAGACAGAGGACAAACACCGGTGAAAAGTTTTGAAATCCTAAAAATTAGCTAATCAATTAGGAATAAGACAGAAATGAACTGAAAATAACCTTCATGTGGTGCAGCCTTCCTGGTTACTCTTTTCTTGTTATACGTGCATATATTTTTCATTTTTCCAGTTAGAAAAATCCAAGCCTCTAAAACAACCCACATTCTCAACCAAAATCGATATTGCTCTCTCCATTTTTGGAAGAAGAAAGAAGAGGCTGATTTTTCATAAGGAATTCTGAGATTTGTACTTGTTTGATTCTGTAGTATAGAAAGTGTTTAATATAGTTTTGAATGTGTTGAATGACATTTTATGAAAGTTTTCCTCATTAAACCTTCAGCAATGCCTAATGTTTCACTGTTGGGTTTTTTTTTTTAAATGTTGCTAGTGTTCTGTGTTTCATTTTAGCAGGTCAAGAGACAGAGGGATCAGTAACAAGGTACAACTGACACAAACTTCAGGCAAGATGATTAAAAAACAGAGCAAAATAATGGGCTGGTAAAACTGCATTCAAGACTAATAAAACAGGTCTGTTCTTCAACCTACCACAATTGTCAGAGGGCTAATTATCATCAGAGCCTTTGCTCTTTAGGTAGATCCTGAAACAGATTTGCAAGGAGAATGTTTCTGAGTCTTAGACAAGAGAATATTTTGAATATGTTAGGTCATCACTGACTCCTAAACTGATTTTCCGCTCATCTTGTCCAAGGCTGCACTCATGATGAAATGTCATGGGAACAAAGTCACAGTGTCTACTGTGCTGGTTGCTAAACTATAATGATGAAAGATGAATTAAGATGTAAGCTGGAGACTGTGGTCTCCTGCTGCTTTCGTCTTGACCTCCAGAGTTCTCCTCACTCTGAAGGGCACCAGCACCCTGGTCACATTCCCCACATTCTCTAACATTTTTCGTGTTTGGAAGGCAGTGGCCTGTGTGAAATGTGAGCGAATCCAACCACCAGGTGTTAGAGTGGAGGGGAAGGAGAAGGGAGCTTCCCACTCCAAGGACACATTCTGTATACAGCCCAGAGTTGCAGGCCAGGGTGCTCACTAAAGGACAGGAGAACATCAAAAGCTCTGTTCAGTGGCAAGTTTTCAGGAGATCAAGCAGAAGGTGTACACAGAGCCATAGCTTATTCTCCTCTCCCCAGCTTCTGCAAGGATCCTCAGAACATTTGAGTTAGCTCTTTCTCCTTGTTCCTCTCCACAGTCCTCACTGGGACATGATACCTCCAGCTGGACCGTCCCCAGCTAAGGATGGTGGCTAATTGCAGTGCTGTCTCCACCAATGTAGCGTATGCTGCAGCTTTCTGCAACGTGCACACAACGTGGCCACGCAGGCTGGGGCAGCGGGGGTTGGGAGGGGTGGGGCAGAGCAGCCCTCTACTTTCCAAAGGGAACTACTAACTGGTTCAGGCAGCAAGCCCCGAAAGTGAGCGGTCTATTTCTGTAGAAATTACAATGCACACCCAAAGCGAACCTGAACATTAATCTACAGAGCAGCAGCCCTCATCCAGTGACCTTTTATACCCAGACCTTCATTCCCTTCAGTGCAAGAACGGGGCTTTTTTTTTTTTTTTTGTGTTTGTTGTGCAAGACTCTGAAGTGAAACAAATGTACTATTGGCCTGCACTGAGGCTTAGAAAAACAGCAGGAGGCTTAGAAACAATGGCCAGCAGCAGCTAAAGCAAGCTGCCCCCAGAGCCAGGCCCTTCTGCAACAGCATTCAGAGCAATGCCTGTCCAAGCACTCAGAACGGATAGCTAGTTAGAAGACAAAGGTATTCCACAGAAATATCTGTTCACAGTGCTAACGCTTACTTCTCACAAGGTTTTCCTCACCTACTATTGTTACTCAATTTTGGTCACAAAGCGAGTGAAATGCAGTTGCTTCATTTTATTTAGTAGAATTTCTTGAAATTCTGGCTTATGGGAGAGCACAGCAAGGAAGATACAGGCATTCAAGCATGATTTGCTTTCTTTTTATATGAAGCTTTCTGTGACATGCCATGCCATGCTATGAATGTGGTTTTAATCAGCAGGCTGCTGGTAGAGGGAAGTGTAATGAGAATCGGTCCTAGGAGGGCAGATGTGTTGCTGCCTGCTCGGTGAACTCGTAGCCACCTGGTGAGTTCCAGCATCTCAAAACTAAAAGGTAGACAGCTGTAACAAGCCTAAGCCCCAGATGACCTGAGTCAGTTTCATGATATCCACTTCTCCGAATCCAGGCTTTTGGACAGTCATCAACTGGACGGTAGCAGTGTTTCTAAAAGCACATCTGCTTTTTTACCTCTCCCGCTGAGCTGGGTGGGTTGCTGAAAAGGACAGCAGTTGTAACAGGCCTCTGTGCATTGCTCCACTGGGTTGAATTGCACAAAGGACTCTGAGCCAGCTCCCCATCACCTGTCCCAGGCAAACCTGTACCACCTCAAATGTGTCAGGCAACAGAGACTTCCTAAGGGCAGCAGTGGCAGCTGTCAGCAGCCTGGGAGTCCTCCAGTGCTGCCCCTGCAGGAGTCCTGCTCTCCATCAGGGTAGCCTCTACGTCCCTTTGCAAGTGACAGCTGTACAATGTGACATTCATGAAGCGAAGATTGTAGCCATCATTTGTGCGTTAGATTAAGTTTCTTTTAAATTTTGTAGTTTTTTATAATTTTAATTTTCCACTCATCTGCACTTTATATCTGGACATCATTGCACATTTCCCAACAGGAGGCAGCCAAGATGGCTCTGACCAAGGAATCCAGGGACATTTCTCCCCTTTCACCTTTTCTCCTTCAGAAGGGAAAACCAAAACCTTGCCCTTTCTTCACACAATAAACACTAACAATGTAAAACCTTTAAAAAAAAGAGCAACTTGACAAACTTCCCCAATACGCAGAGATAATGGTAGATAAGGCTCCATGGTTAAAGCATCCAGAAGGACTGTGAAGCAAGACATTTATTGTCTCTGGTAGTAAACCCCCAAATTTCCTGCTGGCTCACTAACAGAGTTACTTGGTGCGGGGTGGTGGTCTTGTCCAGAGTGTGCCCTGATGCTATCTAATTGCAACTCGTGACCTCTCTAAATAATTGTCACCAGTCTCACCGAGGCCAGCGGCTTAGTAAGATTCAAAAATTAATTAAACATTTATGTAGATAATTAGACCATCCACAGCTGCATTACATAGGTTAAAATTGTAATTAGGGATAACTCTTCATGCTTTAAGGCACGTTAAAACCAGCTTCTAGCCTCGATCTATCTGATGGTGTGTGTTTATGCAGGCAAACAGGTGGGATGGTTGAGGCTCTAGTTTGAAAACCAGTCCTTAATGACTCTGCTGCTGTGTTTCACTCAGGCACTCTCAGCTCGGTTTTCATGATGCGTTTCACAGCTTCTGGCTCCAAGATTGTTATCAATAGTCCAGATGCTGCCTCGAAGCTGAGAGGGAAAAGTAATGAGTCTTTCAGACAGACCATCCACAATAGGGCAGGTTCTGATCTCAGATTCACTGATGCAAATTGAAACAACTCAACAGCCTTTAAATTTAAAATTATTTGTCTTTAGAGCCAGGTAGCTGAGACCTGACTCTGGCTAAAAGGATACAGTCCTTGGGAGGACTGAGGATCCAGAGCTCGGGGGCCAAGAGGATGCTGCTCTGCCACAGGACTGCAGAATCTCTCTCCCACAGCTGCCAGCAAAAAGTTTTCTCTTTAAACCCACACTCCTTTGCCATCCTAATGGGCACATTCAGGCTGCATGATAAAGAGTTTTTCTTCATGGGAAAACAGCATTCTGTTTGTGAACTTAGAGGGAATTGTTTGCTACATTTACTGTGGAGGTGAACAGTTCACTGGAGCTTTCATGCTCACCCAAATTCACCCACATGGTATTACACGGATTACTAACAGCAATTCTTATTTTTTTAATTGTGTATGCACAACCCAGGCATTAGACGTTCTGCTATAAATCCAAGACTGAGCAGAGAGGTGACATTTTTTAAATTCATGGTGGGAAAGGTCAGAAAAAGTGGAGCATTTTTCACAGAGAGGATTCAGACCGACTGTAAAACAGAAAAGAAATAAAACTGTTTCCTTTTTTTCCTCCCTCATCTCTGTGTGCTATAAACCTAAGGAAATGCTGAGTCTTATTCATTTTTTTTTTTTTTTTATGGCTTTACAGTTCAAGAAGTAGGAACCCATTTGACTCTCAAATATGGGAGAAAAAGTAATTTCTAAGCTTGTCACCATTCTTTCCTGTCTTTTGTGCTTTTGTGTTTACAGCTAAGGCACACTGCCAGCTTTGTGCCTATGGTTTTCAGCACTTTATCAAGAAAGATGCAGATTTCTATAGAAAGCAAACATGGCTTTTGGTGACACCTGTGTAAATCCATTTGTAACTCCAGAGAGGTAGATTGTGGAACTCCAGATTTTCACCACCGCAAATGACACCAGAAACCGAATCATGCAAACCTACTTGAGAGAGAAGTGACTTATATAGGAGATTGTTTGATGTCACCTTTCTTTTCCTCCCCACGACCTACATGTGTGCCTGTAGATTTACAAAGCTCCGTCGGAAGGAGCAGAGACTGCATGACAGCTTGCGAGGAGACCCTCTGCAGAGATAGGTCCAGCTTGGCCAGTGAAATCTATCTGTGTGGCACCTGTTAGTTACGCACAGCGGGACTGTCCATCATCCCTTGTAGTAGCTCTGCATTTCCATAGCACACTGCAGTGCAGGCAGAGAAGAAATTACTCTCTAACTATAAGACAGTGAATGAGAAATTTCTGTCCCTGTTTACGCTGTCAGACCACCATCCGGGATGCTGTACATCAGCTGGAGAGGGGGAAGGGAATGTAGTTCATTTCACAGGCAGCTGCCAAAGCTTACTTCTGAAAACAAGCTCTCAAGCATTTATCTTTGCTTTCTACCTTGTAAGATCCTGTAAAAATATTGTTACCAAGCAGACAAATGTTTAAAGAGGAATGTGGAGTACCTCGTGCCATTTAAAAGGGAAAATCACCACATGGTGTAAAGAGAGTGTGGTAAAACAAAGAGGATACAATGTCTATCCATTTTGTGATCTGAAGCCCTGATCACAAATGGATAAACAACAATTTCTACTGCTGAACTGCAGCAGAATGTCCTTGGGAATGCTTGGATTGGCTGCTCTAGCATGAGGAACAGAAGAAAAAAAAAAAAAATCAAACACATGGAAATGTAGCAGAAGAAAACACACCCAGGTCCCTGTGGCTTGGAGAACTCTAGCTTAGTATCATAACAATCAAGAAAATTTGGAAGTGAGAGTGCACATGGTTTTGTCAGGTTTTTCAGATGGGAGAGGGAGGGCAGAATTCCCCTTGAAGACCTCCACCATGCCTCACCTACATGACCATCCAAACAGCCTTAAAATTTTGCCCATCCCACTGAGCTGTTCTCTCTTCCATCTTGCACTGATCTTCACTGGCCGTTAACAGCTCAGCCCCTCCGTAACACCTCACACTTCTCCCTGATCACAATGGACTGTGGCTGCAGCTCCTGGGACGAGCAGAGGCTCATCCTGCTACTGCGTCATCTCCAAAGCAGGACACTAGCTACTTTTTCTCTTTGTGACCTGACCAAAGAAACATGAAGAACTGATGACTTCTTGCTCTGTTTTCTGTGACAAGTGAGTCAAAGTTTCAATCTCACTGACATACCCCAGTGTAACGGAGTGATTACTCCATCCAAAAATTAAGCCATTAAGCTGCACTTGTTACTACTCTGTATATTCTGAGGTTCACGTGAGCACTGCACTATAAGGCTAGACCCCTATTAAGACCATAGAATGGTTGCATATCCTGAAGAAAGAAACAGGGGTAGGATGGGGAGTAATGGCATTATTTAGGGGAGGAGGGTAATCTGTCCCAAATTCAAGACAAAGCACCTGTATTTTGAGGCACTGCTTTATCATCTGTCTTTCATTCACTCTCATGACATCTTTGTTAGGTAGCACTGTGTTACTAATATGGGAAGTAAAAATAGACTTATCAGGGAAGTACAATATTCCCATTTAGCATTGGGAACTGAAGCCCAGAACAATTTATGAAGCTAAGCAATGTATCTGCCTTTCTGTAGTCTTTTCTTTCAACATGAAATGATGGTCAGAAGGTGGTCTAGAATAAAAATCCTAAAAACTGTGGAGGATATTACTGAGAAGGAAAACCTAACCTCAAAGAAGTCTTTCTACTTTTAGCTCTTAGCTAACCCATATCTCATGAGCCAATGCAAACTCAGTTTGTTTAGTTCTTTGAAGGAGACTGCATCTGTGTCACTGGGAATGTTAACTGCAGTGAAATCTCTGATTTTCTAACAATTAATCAAAAACCCAAACAAAATGACTAAACCGAAATGGATTACAGAGGTCATCTTGCTACTGGTAACTGGTAGTTGTTAATTGAAGTGTAGGAATTCTATTAATAGCACACATAAAAGACAGCAAAAAGTAATGAAATACAGAAAGCTCTTGTGGAAAAATTAAATGTTATGATCTTCTAAGCTATTTGTTCTGTGACTGCTAAACAAGATGATGTGAAGCTTTCAAGTATGAAAGGAAGCGTGCAGCAGGAGCTAAAATTCTATAAATATCTACTCTGTGTGATTCTGATATGAACTATCAAGTTTTAACCAAAATCTTGAGAAAAAGCTACTGAAATTTGCAATTATCCTTACATGTTCAAAGCATTGCTGGGGGGTTTCAGAGACAAGATACCACAAAGGAAGAAGGCATGCGATGTAATTTGCACAATGTTTTCCAAATGTAAATGTTTCATCTCTGCTGATTTTGGTTTTCCTTAATATCTTCTCTGAGCCATATAAACAGACTACACCTAGAGTGCATCATTAGAATGACTGTGTATCTTTTTTTTTTTTTTTTTTTTTTTAGGTTGGGTTTTTTTTTTGAGGAAAGCCAGTGACAGGCAGGATTTTAGTTGAAACTATACCAGCTTTGCTCTTGAGGCTTATATTGACACTAAAATCCCTTGATCAAAATGATCAAAATCCAAATTTATATTATGCTGTTGGGTGTTGGTGGTTTCAGGAAGCCAAGAACTAAACAAATGACACCCTCATGGAACCACTTGAATGCTGTGGATCAAAAAGTTTGACTTAAGCATTAAGGAGGGATGGCTGTTCTCACAGGTATTGTGCAAAGTTCTTACTTTTATGCTATATATAGGCTTGAGGATAGGTTTAGAAATCAAGACAATAAACTTGCTTAAGTTATAGGAAAAATATTTGTAAAATCAAAGTGAAAAAATACTCTGAGAAGTTCAAAAGCTTTTAGGTCTGCAAATTTTTCACAGTGGAGTTTTATTATTATGATTACTGATGCTTCTCATACATGTGCTAGGCACTTTGCAGGACAATGGAGACATGGTCTGTCTCTCAAGGGACTGCAATCTAAGATCCACAAAGTATCAGTTAATATCATGTAGGGCAGCAGAGCAGGTGTCAAGCATTTGGGCTGAAGTTGCAGAACTGGGACCAATTTGAACCACGCTAGATGCAACCGAGGTAAAACAGAACAGAAATCCCTTCATCCTCTATCTCCTCCATACATGCAGAAGAAAGAAGCTAGGAGCTGCACAGCATGAGTGAAAACAAAACCAAGATTACATGGTCACTAAGGAGAGGCTGGTGTCACAGAATAAAAACCACTGTTGGTAAAATGGAGTCTTTATAAGCGTTACAACAAACAAGCAACAATTTAGAAGATGCATTTGAATGAGGAAAAAGCAACAGTGGGAGAATACTTAGTCAAATCGATAGGTAACATTTTTTCACTTGTGCTGGACCATCATTAGGATGCATGAAAGAAAAATAACAATCTACTTACCAGGGATTGTTTTAAATCAATTATCCTTTAAAAATTGTTGAGATATTTAACAGCATTTTCACACTAGGAAAACATTTGTCTAGTGAAAATGATCTGCCATATTTGCACTTACTATATATATTGCGCATTAACCAGGAGCACAAGGGACAAGGTTTTCTTTACAGTATCTCTCCAATAATGAAATTAATGCCTAATTGCATATGATTGATTGATTTTGGTGTCCCAAGTTACACAAAGCACTAAGGACAGGCATGGCAGGCTGATCTCTATCAGTCTGCTCTGTGAATCTGGGCACTCCCATAATGATGCATGGATAGCCAGCTGTAGCTCAGTTACAGCTCAATTAGATGTCACCATTAATCTAAACTCAGAAAATATTTTATCATCAGCAGTAGCAGTTTTTAATGGTGACATTTAATATAAAATACTTCAATTATATTTTGTTCTGTCATATAAACTAATTAGTGACCACACACAGATACACACACACGTAGACAGCATAGAAAACACAAGAGAATTCACAGTATGTCATTCATGCATATGAAAATAGTAGGTTTCTGTCCTTGGTTTAAGTGTATTTCCTTGGTTTAAGTGTTTTCAGTAGAAGTCACCTACTGCTATTTTTTCCTCTTTGTTATCAAATCTGCTCTCTGCAAGACAGGCAGTTCTATACCCCTTTTGCCTTAGCTATGCTCTTTGTCTCACATGCTGTTTCTCAGGGCTGAGAGGAGCAACAGGTCTATGCCTGTATCCACACTCTTTGCAGCTACCATGATTCTGACCCAGGTAAGAACAAACGTGACAGTGGAGAAGCACTTGTACTTTTGATGTACACGTCACCTGTACTTTTGATGATGTGCTGTCCTGGGGATGTGTGACCTCCTCTCTTCTGCATTGCTGTGGTATGCTGACAGATTCTCCAGTTGTACTTGCATGTGCATCAGACACCCATGACTGTGTTTCCTTGGTGCTCCCAAGGAGAGAAAACTGGAGAAAACTGTCCACTGCTGGGGTTTGAGAGTTTAGCCAGAGACTCTGGGAGACATTAGGGCTCTGTTAAAAAAAAAAAAAAAAAAAAAAAAAAAAGTGTGAGAGATATAAATGTGACTCAGCCATACTGGTATACCTCAGCTGAAAATAACTTGAAAAGTCTCTCTTCTAGGACCTTAGTTAAGTAAGCATAACATTAAAGAACTCACCACATGCCTACAGTGAAAGTATACAACATGAGCATGTGTAGAGATAAATATATGTATTTGCTCCATAGTGACAATGTTACAAAATATTTTTGAAACAGTGAAAAAAACATATCAAGCCCAACACCCAATTAATGTCACCTCTGACAAATATTTACTATTTAAATCAATAAAGAGATGAATGAGTCAAATTTCCTGTCCTATGTCTTGTTAGAGGTCAAATTACACAATTTAGAAGTCCTGTTTGGTCTTAAAAACTATGACTTGACCTCAGTAGGATTAGGGTGACTTATATTGCCTGAGGATCTGGCCCTCTGCCTTGGTTAGAACTAAGTAAATAATTTGCCACAAGGTAATTTTTTTAATTTAATCTTCTTCCTCCCCTGCCCTCATGCTTGTGACCAGTCAGAAGACAGCTTGCCACTTGCTGTGATTTATTCTGTACTCAGGGATATTCATCCTGTGAGTAACTCCTGGGCTAGCCCCAGCATGCTGCATGGTAAGCATTTGCTATTCAGAAGTGGACTGGAGTAGCCAGTCATTTATATCACAAGGTGAGTGTAAGTTACAAGCCTTCTGGAGAAGCCAGCTCACAGATGCTCCACAGAGACTTTTTAGGGCAGGGAGGAGGTCCTCTGTGCTGTGAATGCCACAGCCCATGGCTACAGCCTGAAGTGGCTGAATTTTCTGCACCCTTCCTGAGTCTGTCCCCAGGCAGCCAGGGTGGTTGCAGGAGCTGTGTTTTGGAGGTGTAGGGACGTGCCTCCCGTGCTCTCCCTGCAGACACCCAGGCATGCAATGCTTACATCAAAGAGAAAAAATGCCACACCAGCTGGCGGGAGGCTGGAGCAGCCTGGATCAGGACAGGGACTTTCTTGACTCGAGACTCAAATCGGCTGGAGAGGGGATGGATGGGGAGCCAGAAATTAAGGGACTGTAAAATTGCAGAGCATTGAAATCAGAGAGTGGCTGATGTGGAAGGGGAAGCAAAGACAGCAGTATGAGGTGACTGAACAGAGGGAGGGACTGGCTGGTTGGGGGCTGGGAGCCTGGAAGGAAGCAGCCTGAAGTGGAAGATGGTCTTAAGCTCATCCCTTCTTAAGGCAACTGAGTTGGCATTAATGCAAGCTTGTTACCCTATACCAAAGTGAGAATGGAGGTGTGGTACCACAGTACCCTGGTACGCAGCTCTGGGAAGGCCGATTCTCCATGAATGAGCAGGAGCTAAAGGGAAAGCACTAATGTAGGGGTAAAAGGAAGAAAGTTGTTTGCTAGACTTGTGCTCGGCACAGGTGTAAATGACCATTTAACAGTTCACAACAGCAAGGAACTGACTCAGAAAGGTCATTGATAGATTAGAAGAACATGTAATTTCCTGTTCAAGTGAATTATGTCAATGTGTTTTTCTTGCTAGTGTCAGTAAAAACAGTGGGTTTTTTCTTAGTCTACATTCTCCCCAAACATGCTTTACCCTGCTTTCTTGCCTTGACTTTAGTTCAATGTTCGTATTCTTGCTGTTTCAGCTGGAAGTCTGCAGAAACCTTGACAAAAGAGGTTTGCTCTCTCTGTATGCACCCATACATGCACCCACGGAGACTACCACACACACACGCCCTGGGACACAATAGTTTTACGCACAGGATGCTCTGCCTGAGGAAGGCAGGTCACACAGCCCTGGGCTTGGCAGCATCAGCTTTAGGGGACATTTTAAGGACTATGTTAGCTGCTATCAGTCAAAGTCAAGTATCCTGGAAAAGGAAATCATAGTCCCTAGTTTTGCATCAGGAAGGAATCTCCCATCCTGAGGAAAAAAGATTAGCTTAACTGTGTGTGCAATTGCTCAGGAACAACTTCCCAAATTACAATGCATGAAAAGATCCCGATTTAGTACATCATGGGAGTAAGAGGACTGGGCTGCATGCAGATTAAAGCTCACATTCATTATTGTTATTAAGTAGTCTAATTTTAGAAAAAAACCTATTTTACATGAATCAAAAGCACAGCGAAGTTAAAATACATTAAGCAGAAATTTGAATAATAAAGGTCATATCTGTGTGTGTCTCAAATAATAATACAGTGTAATGACAATACGTGATTAAATAGAAAGTGTTCTGTGTTGACAGAGCTGCAACTAAGTACATTTTCTTAATGTCTTCATTGGATAAACACATACATGCATAATGACAAACCATATACATATTACCTCATTTTACAAGAAAATTTGATGACGCTTTCATTCTTGCAATAGTGGGTGATCCTGGTAGATAAGAATCAGGTACCCAACCTCTCTGAATGTGAAAAATCCTAATAAGCTGGAAAATCTTGTGAAAACTGACCTGGAAAAAATTGAAAGAGAAGAAAACAGAAGCAGTAGATAGTATAGAAGCAAGTTAATTGCGTAAGGAAACTCCTGCTCCACACCGCCCCCCCCCAAACCACTGCACAGTGAAAAAGGATACAATACTTCTTTATATTTTAGTCCAAAAATATATAGAGCCTTATCTTTGTAGGAACAATGATTAGGCTGTGCTCACCACCACCAAATCTCTCTTTATTCAAAGATGTTTATTTATTTAGGTTAACTAGAAATGATCAGACTGAAGAAATACTGCTGGCATAAACTGTAGCCCATATATAACCTGTGCCGCAGGACTTCCATATACTCATGCTCCCTTCCCTTTCTTAGGAGGTGCAGTTCTTCAGAGAAGAGCTGGAAGTGGTCAGGCTGATGTGAATGAGCACACACCATCAGTCAAAAGGGTGAGGACATTTCATTTCCTCACTAGCTGTTGGTTCTGGTTTTGTTTTTTTTTTTTTTTGGTTGTTTGGTTGGGATTTTTTGTTGTGGGAGCTTTTTGGGGTTTTTTGATTTTTTTTTTCTTTTTCCCCTGACAAGCTCTATTTCCAGCTAAGATCCTGCCTGAGTTAGGAGAGTCCAGAGAGGCCATTGTAGTTCCAGTCCAGCCAGACTGGCAAGGTCTGGCATAACCAGGCACAGCCATGCACATGTGGGACCATGAAACCTACTGTATGTAGGGCCAGGCCTCAGAGCAGACAAGCTCTTTAGTGAAATCTCTTGGGACAGAGTTCACTAGCTTGTATTAAAAGATTTTACACTTCCATTAGCTCACAGAAAAAGAAGCAGCATGGATTTATAGTCCTGCCTGCAGTGTGTGTTTTTTGAAGCACCAGTATACTTATTTCAGCAGTGAATTTGCAGGCTCCTGGTGCTGTCCTTCAGGGGAATGGGCCCTGGTCACAGAAGCAGGTAACCAGACCTCCTGCCTGACAGTTTACTCTGTTCCCAGTGTGATTATTACACTGCAAAGGGCCAGCACAGCCGTCTTTGGGTTTCAGTCCCTTGTTTGTAAAACATGAGCAATAATTATAACGTGTTCTTCTTCCCACACTTTTCTCCACTGCCTATTCAGGTAGTAATCTCTGCCAAGCAGTCTTTTACACATTTTTTTAGAGAAGCCAGCACAAAGGGTCTTCAATCTTGGCCACAGCTGTCTTAACAGAAATAAATATATTAGATTTGTAAAGATGCTCCTCAGGTCTATTCAGATAAACAGTGTGAAAGCAACTCCCAAAGGTATTCAAGGTCAGGAATATTCTCTCCTGCTGGATAAATTACTTTTTTTTTTTTTTTCCAATGTGAGTTCAGAATCTCTCATATAGTCTCCCTTTCATTACAGAAATTGTCTTTTCTTTCTGTCTAATTAAAGAATGTTAAGACAAGCACTTTAAGATGGAAGGTATATACCTAACGCTTGTAACAAAGCCAATGGCTATTAGGGTTGGCTGATTAAAGAAGCCATAGTTCTCGAAGATAAATGGTTTCAAGTCTGAGATAAGGCAAAGGTACTTCCAAAGAAATCTTTCATGTCACGGAAGAGGAAGCAAATTTGCTAGTGGATATTAAGGATTGTTATTGGATGCTCTTTATAACCAATGGTACAGGAAATTCATTAGTTGTTTCTCGTCTGTGCTCAGACAATTTAAATGCATAAGTTAAAATAAATTTGATCTGGTAGGAAATAGGTGCATGGGAGTTTGGCTCAAAATACTAAAACAAAACAAAAAAAGGAAGTATTGTTACTACAGACAATGATGTCACAGTATGCTACCTGCGACGACTATGTGAAAGCAAAAAGGAAAAAACAAATGCAGTGGGCAAACACTGCTCTCCTATTTCATGCAAAGTCATTGAAAATGTGCATTCTATCACATATATTTTACACACACACACAAAAACCCCACCCCAAAACCAGAAATTGGATTTAAGCTAGTCCATAATTTCAGATGTAAAGTGGGGATAGTCTAACTGCGATGATGACATTGCAAGAAATTTGTAAGAAATTAAAACTCCAGCTCCTATCATAAAAAGTAAAGTGATAGAGCAGCTTTGGTGGGCACCTGGTGTCCAGCCAGGGTCAGCCCACCACAGGGAATGAGAAGAGCAGGTATAACAAACCTGCTTCTCAGAGCTGCTCCTTCAATAAGAGAAAAAAACTCTATTTCACCAAATTCATCACCATCTGTAAGCGTACCAGGTGATCAGCTTTCCTTCAAACACCCTTTGAAAGAACAGACTTGATGTGTATCTACTATCTGGGAGCAATTCTGAGATGATGAAAGCATTGTTTATTTGAGTCTTTTCAGAGTGGGATGCTCTCCTAGCGCTGCCGGCGGGGTGGCCTCTTGCCGGGCCTGCGGGTTGCCAGGACTCTTCTTCAGGGTGTCCTGGCCCCCACAGTTGAGCAGTCCCTGCCCTGGCTCAGTGTGCACGGACCTGAGAACTCCTCCATCTCCTGGCTAGGATGTGGGGACAGGGATAGCAGGGGAAGCCAGGACCCCCATGAACGGCTGAAGTGCTTCCAGGGAGCTCCTCCATGGCCTGACATGTGGGTCTGCTCAAAGCCTTGTCCAGGTGAGTTCTCAATGTCTTCATGTGGTGCATTGGGTGAAACAAAGAAACAATAAATTACTATTTGCAAGTAGAAAAGAAGGCAGCAGTAGAAAAATAAATATTTTTCTGGGTTCATATTCAGATAGTACATCTGTGTTAGTATACATTTTGACCAACTCTATAGGTAATTTTTTTTGTCTGTAAATGAAAGCATTTAATTATACAGTCAGCTACTGATATGCACTAATTGTCTAAACCAGCATGCTATTTACCTCAGTATGTCCACAACCTCTATTACCAACTCTCTTTTATAATTTTTGCCATGTTTGCTGGCATTTTCATGAGGGGAAAAAAAAAACAAAAACAAAAACAAAGCCCATCTTGAGCCCTTTCAGTAAGGAGGTGATTGTTTTAAGAGACAGTGGGTCACAAGCCCTGGTCAAGACTTTCACTGGTAAAAATGGGATGCATTTTGAAGAATTTCAGTCTTATTTCCCTGGAAAGCTGCCTAGAGAAATGCAGCCACTATGTGTCCCAAACAAATGAAAGCTAAGTATTTTCTGCAAAAATTGTGTGATATATGAATACTTCAGTAAATTTTTAATCATAGAATTATTTAGGTTGGAAGAGGCCTTCAAGATCATCAAGTCCAACCATTGACCTAGCACTGCCAAGGCCACCTAGTGCCTTGTCCCTAAGTGCCACACTGAAATGTCTTTTAAGTATCTCCAGAGATACTTAAGAGATCGAGTCCAGCTGACTCGATCACCTCCCTGAGCAGCCTTTTCCAGTGCCTGACAACCCTTTCAGTAAAGAAATGTTTCCCAATATCCAATCCAAACCTCCACTGGCACATTTCGAGGCCGTTTCTTCATATCTTATTGCCTGTTCCTTGGGAGAAGAGAATGACACCCACCTTTCTACAACCTGCCTTCAGGTAGCTGTAGAGAGAGATAAGGTCTCCCCTCAGCCTTTTTTTCTCCAGGCTGATCACCCCCAGCTCCCTCAGCCGCTCCTCACAGGACTTGTGCTCCAGACCCTTCACCAGTTTCATTGCCCGTCTCTGGACACGCTCCAGCACTTCAATGTCCTCTTGCTGTGAGGGGCCCAAAGGTGAACACAGTACAGAGTACTGTTGTTAAAGATTCCAGGTAACAAAAGTCGTTCAACAAATCAGAATAACAAAACATTTCAAATGGGACCATTTTGGCTCAGAAATGACTTTTCTTTTGATGAGATTGAGGATCTTAAATTTTTGTCTTTCACTTCAAATGACACCACATTTTATTCATCAAAACCAAAATACATTTGGTTCCATTTGAACAATATCTAAGCATTAATATTTTAAGCAGCACAATAGTTCTTTATCAGAACTCATAAAATACATTATTGATCTCCTCCAGTATTACATATTTGCTAACATAAAGTAGTTGTAAGAATTAATTTTCTAGGTTGTTGTCATTTTTGAGCTGATTCTGTCTTTGAAAAATGACCTCTTTCTCTAGGTAATCATCTAATGATGATAGCTAGGTGGATCTAATACACCCTGTTAAGACACATCACTCGGACAACTTCATCCTTTCTGTGACAATTAGAAACAGACCAAAGCAGCAGGCATTCCAACATCATCAAGCTCTATGAAAACTGATTTCTGTATCAGCAATTTGTTTTTACTTCTAATGACAAGTAGTGATGTTTGATGTGCTCAACCTGTTACCAATTGTTGTTCAACTAAAATGACATGCTTGCCTGAGCATTAATAAAACAGTAAAACTCCATCTCTCGAGTTGCACTTAGTCCTGAAATAAAATGATATGGCATACAGGTGGCACATGGGCCTTGTGACCAGTGATGGACTGTATTTCTAAAGTAGTTGGAAACAACCAGATTTTTCCTCAGAAAAATCTCCATGACTACTTTTTTTTTTTTTTTTTTAAGTTTTTTTAGTTTTTTTTAGTTTTTATTTTAATGCTGGTTTGTTCCCTGCTGCTTTCACCAAGGAAACGAGACATATATAACCAGACTGTCTTTTTGCTTGCCTGGCATCCTCTCCCTCCCCACTGGCAGCTCTGAACCCATTAGCCAATTTCTATCAAACAGTCAGGCATTTCAGAGTTATGATGCGTAAATTACCACCAGTTTCCAGAAAGTCGGTGACTGGATTTTCTGAGTTTGTGCTTGATTGCTCACTCCTCTCTCTGCCTCTTTCTCATTTTCTTGCCCTCTCAATTAGTAAAACAGCCAGTCAATGTACTTAACAGGACAAGTCAGCAAATGCAGATACCTATAAATTAAATGTGAGCCTTCCTGTCAATTTGGCAAGCAAACAGGCAGGAGAGTCCTAGCTGGGTGTAATGTGATTTACATGAGGAAAGGGCACAGTAGGACCACTCTGCAGTGAAGAGCAGCTCCAGTGGTTCAGAAAGAACAAGCAAAGATTGAATGAGGAAATTTTCACATTAAACTACTGCATCTCCTACAGGAATTGACTGCACTGTAATATGTATTCAGAAAACAGGTTCTTGTTATTGTGTGGGGATTTGGGGCACTTCTGCAGGATCTGCTGTAATAACAGTAGTGATCTGTGGCAGCAGAGTTATGGTATTGGCCTCAGGATGGATCCTACTTTCTGTCACTCTCTGAGCATGCTGACTTATGGGCTGCTCCCAGATTGCAGCTGGGGCAAAGATTTTCAGTGCTGGGCTGCTGCCAGCCACTGTCCCCATACGTTTAATAACCACGAGACAATGAGAATCCAAGAATGGGTCACAGCAGCAGCAGTCTTGCCATCAGTAAACAGTTGAAGGGCAATCTGGTGACGATGCATTCTCAACTGTAATGAACAGCAATGAATTCACCACCATAATACTTCCTTGAAGGTTTTTGCTCTACATGCTCCTTCGTCAGTAGATCTTCCTTTTCCGCCCCATTTTTTCTATCCTCAATGGAGAGTTTATTCTCATTTTTAAAGTAAACTCCAAGCACATCCTCCTCTTCTTGCTCTGGAGTTGACCGTAATGGTGTCCTCTTCCTGCCTGTGAATTGAACACCGTTGCTGTAACATTCCAAAGCAGAAGTAGAGCAAAACTAAGCTAAGCTAAACTCTGTTTTCCTCATGAGTTTGGTGAACCAGCACATGACTTTGCAGAAAACAAATTACATATGTGATCAGCCTTTATTTTCTTGATAAAGATAAGCAGTCTTCTTCCTATCAGCTGTGCAGTGGATCTCACTGTTTCAGCTGAATTTTCCATTGTGCACCAACAAACCCATACTGGTGATGAAGACCAACAGTATGAACCCTACGAATATGCTGCATAACTTTCCTTGTTGTTTGATTAAAACTGCTAAAAATATTTGTGTACCTTATCTACCCTAAAGCACTTTGCAGAATTACTTCCCCCCCCCCCCCCCTTTTTTTTTTTTTTTTTTTTTCCTATAAATTTTTACAGTGCTTTGCACCTTTGGCAAACTCAGTTCCCCACAAATCCAAAATGTAACTTTATATAGATCTTTTTCAGCAGGTGATGGTTTTGGTATGTCATTTCACTCATAACTGCACTACAGACACAAGTATATGGGGCCTTAGAGCCCTGCAAATATCCACCTAGAGGAGTGAAAGTTGGCAGGTTAGCTACCTACACAAAGAGATGAGAATTGTTTGTGCCCTATATACCAGTGTGCTCCCATGTATTTCTTACGTCACATGAGAACAAGAGTAGGGTAGACAGGCTATAATGAGACAAAGAAATCTAGTCCACAAGAACAGGAAAGCTCCAACACGTTTCAAAGACAGGTGGAAATTCTGATCCTACAGTATTCAGTAACTCTAAAAATATCCTTCACTCAGTACAACAGTGGAGCTTCCTTTCTCTCAGATTAAAGAAAAGGTTTTAAGTTGCTCAGGTAAAAAGAACTATAGTGATGCCTTCCTAATCAGAGATAAATATCAGCTACTTCTGATCTGCTAGATTGTCAGCTAAGTAATGACTCATTTTCTGCATTGTTCTCAGTATGTGAAGGACAACAGGAGAGCAAACCTTATCCACAGGCTCCTATTACTCTCCGGCATTTCCTTCAATCAGGGGCAGGCATT
This sequence comes from Podiceps cristatus, assembly GCA_000699545.1. Lineage (NCBI taxonomy): Eukaryota > Metazoa > Chordata > Aves > Podicipediformes > Podicipedidae > Podiceps > Podiceps cristatus. Next base: position 42,713 of record KL275508.1, read on the forward strand.
ATGAAACACAGTGCATTCACAAATTAAAAGCAGAAACACAGTCAGCGATTACAAAGGCTGTTGATACACCTAACTGATTGTCCCGCAGCATTTCAAGGCTGTATGGCCTTGATTGGCTAAGGCAGGAGAGCAGTGTAATAAGTAGGTCTGAGGGTCAGTTTGTGCCTGAAAAATAGTCTTTCTTTTAAGGTGGCTCCTTTGCCCTTTATTTATACATATAATTTATACACATCTTTTCCCAAGATAGGCAGAGTAGGTTTTTTCAGCAACCTTTTGTTAACCTGTGCCTCACCTGTGCTTGAGTGGACTGTCAGCAATTTCCCACTGCTAGTGCACACATGCATCCCAGCTCATGCTCATTCAACTCAGAAAAAGAAATAACTCAGAGTATCTTTTCTGTCTGGGAACAGGGACAACCGGGGGCCTGCCACTACTGTTCACTTTGGTGCTTGGAAAAGTCAAGAAAAGAGATTTAATGGACAGCTGCTACGAGACAAGTTACTTATGGAGCGGTGCTACTCATAAAATGCCTTTATGCAGCACTTCTGGCACCTGAATAGGAGATTAGATTTAGGGCTGAAATCCAAGGCAAATCTCTCTATTGCATAAGAATGAAGCAGTAGATATTCCTTGTGGGGATTCTTGAAAAGTTGTCTTTATCAGATTCCTACCTATCCTATGAGTGCTTCTTCTAAATGGCACAAGCTAAACCTATGAGGACTATCTGGTATTTTCTGCTAAGTGCCCAGAATTTAAACAATACAGTGCCATGTGTTAGATGGTCTGGTTCCACTCCTTCTCACCTAGCTCACTCTCTGCAAACTGTGTGGTTGACTGGTGCTTTTCCTGCCCAGGAAGAGAGCAGCTTTCGCAGATCTACCTGATCCTTTCACATTTTTCTTTTGAAAACAGGACAGATGTCATGTCACCTCCTGAATTACAGTATTTGATTTCAGACTTCCCACTGTTTTGATTCATTTAAACTCTTTGCACTGAGAGCTACATATTACAAGGATTTTAGTAATCTGGCATGTGCACTGTCATTCTGCTGTCATATTGCATTATACCCCCTGGTTGTAATGCATACCATGTATAAGATGAATTTCTTCTGTGCTGTGATCTATTTCAGAGATTCACAGCAAACTAAGCATACTGCTGGATCCTGTCCTGCAAAAATACGGAGTGTTTAAAACTGTGGTTGAAAGCTCTTGCCTATACTGCTAGAAACAGTTTTATCCTGAAGAACAGACCTTTTTAAAAAGGTACAATAATTTTTGAGCCACTGAGTAACCAACAGTTTATATACCTCCAACTGGAATATTTATTGCTGGCAAGAAAATGGGTTATGATTATTTATATGCAAACATCCATTTGTTTTCATTTAGAACAACAAACAATTATTCAGATAACCAATAGTGAGAGCAAGTAAATTTCCACCCCAATAGCTTTTGTTTTTACCTGAGAAGAAACAGAAAGCAATTTTAATAATGCATGATGTGTCTACTGAAATAATGTCAATGTTCCTAGCTTTCAATGAGGATTTGCAATTAAATAACTTCAGAGGAAGGTATTAGAAGAAAAAAGTAGCCAACATACTTGCACATTCAGTTACTTTGGGAACGCCCAGAATGGTCACACAGGATATAATGGCTTTATCCTGAAAGGTTCTGAATGCTCTTCATGAGACCTTTGCTACTTCAGGACTCAGTACTGAGAAAATACCCAAAGATGACCTTTCCAGACAGAAATAATAGTCCTGCATAGATCTAGGTAATTTGTCCCCCTGGATGGGCCAGGTTTGGCTACTCACAATCTTGGAAGCTGTGCATGCAGTTTGGTAGGGTGACCAGGTCAGACTGAATCAGGACTGCTGGACATTATTTATAAAGACAAAATTCTATTTTACCCATTTATGCAATTTGAACATGCATTTGTTCCATAAGGACAACTCACTTCACAGAGGGCTAGTACAGGCCTTATGCAATACTGAAGGACATGACTTGAGCTTATACTGTGTTGGGAGATGAAATTTCATGCAATACTGCTGTCTTCCTGTGCAAGGCTGCAGCTTTGACCTCTTCCAGCCTTCTAATATACCAAAATACATCCAAGAAAAACTGTATTTAGAAGAATAATAATAAAACTTCACTTGCTTTTTGAAATTGGTATGTTCTTAATATTCAATGAAAGAACCCTATCAATATCAATTCGATATTATGTCATATAAAATTAAGTATCAAATCATATCATACCGATGAAAGAACTAGTTAGTCAAATCTTTTTTTTTGCTATACTTTTCTTATTAAGGTAACAGTTTCCTTTCGAAAATGTAAATAATAAGAAAAGGTGTTCATTAAACATCTGAAAAAAAAGTATTTAAACCTGCCTTCCTTCTAACCCTGTTTGCATATACCATTAAGAACAGCAAAGGCTGGGTATGGACAGGAGACTCATTAGTAATGAAATATGATCAAACCCAAGAGTTATTGCAAATGATGCAAAACTTCAGGAAGCCATCTTTAGTGTGTGCAAATGAAGGTCTGCTGTTCTGATGAACTGACAGGACTGTACCATGCAGCAGAACGGCAGACGCAGAACTCCAAATAATACCTACCACTGCTCATTCTTGCCCTCATTATAACATGACCTGAGGCCTGGAGCATGACTTTTTTTTTTTTTTTTTTTTTTTTTTCTTTTCCATTTTTTTTTTTTTTTTTTTTTTTTTTTTTCCTTTCCAAACCGTAACGAGCTTTGTAGATTTGTACTGTAATGAAAGTGTTTGAAATTGATTTGACTGCTACTGTTATAAAAGTTCCAGATCAAAGAATTCAGCATCTACCCAAAATGGGGTTAAAATGTCTTTTCAAAATGGCTTTGAGTAAGAAATATAACCCCCATCAGGGCCATTGATCCAATCATGTTTGTTGTGGCTAACTGTAAACCATTCACAAACTACCAGATGGTTCTGGATGAGTTTGAGAATCATTGTTTTGAGGAATATTATGAGTTCTGATTCAATTTCAATCTCATTCCACAATGTTTTTACATCACTCCTTCTCTCAGTCATGGCACCCTCCCATGCTAATTTGTAAAAAGAATTTTCCTGAATACCATCTAATCTTATTGCCATAGTTACAACCAAGAAATCGAAGATTGTTACACTGAGCTGAAAATAGCTGACTTGATACAAGGAAGAGGACTAATTCTTATGCAAATCTCTATACTCAAATACAATCTCTTATTCAAAGAACAATGGGAAGTTTGATCTCTGGAAGCTCAGCTTTCTACTGTCTTTTCATTCTAGCAACAATCTGCGAAAAAGGGTGAACAAAATGTATAAAAATGATGGGAGAAACACAGCACTGAGGTCGAATGTTTGTCATACATGTTATTTTTCGATAGGAAAAAGAAAATGAGTTAAAGTAGGAGAAGTACTTATTTTGTTAAAGCCCACAGTTGTTAACAACAGAGCTCCTGCTGTCTGGAGCCGCAGCCACAGCCTTCTCCCCTGAGTTCCTCTGCAGGATACTTAAAACAAGTAGCAGGAAGGGTGTGATTGAAGCCAGGACTTTCGGCATTTGAGCTGTTGCTGATTTCTACACTATCTCTTTATGCTTGTAGGTTGCAGTTGTTTTGTATGATGAAAAGAGGATGCAAAAGTTATATCGCATACTCCTCCACACGCTCTTGAGTCAAGGGCCAAATATATGTGGCATTTATCCTCTGTGCAAGGACTTTCTGAGGAGATTCTCTGTGGTGACTCCAATTTATGGGGAAAAGATTCTGTATGTAGGCTGTGTGCAGGAAGGAGCTGGGGCAGCAGCAGCTTGTGTGACAGTAGTAACTCCTGAATCCACCATAGACCCTCTCACCCCAACTACCTAACCCCCAAACCTAGCAGTTGGAAGAAGGAAATTTGACTTTGAATTATCGCTATGGAGTTAGAATTTAAAATCTATTAGCATTTTCCGATATAGGACACTATGAGCTTTTTCTGGATGAATGAAATCTTATTCTATTGGATGGAATAATCTGACACGCTAACAAAGTCCTAATATGCTGCTTTACTGGTGAACAGTCAGGGCAGGAGATTTTACACTTAGTCCTTCAAACAGGAAGAGTTGGAGGAATTCAAAGCTTCTGAGAGGACATTGCCTCACTAAATCAAGCCTCATCTGTTACAATTACTTTGGGCTTCCGTGGTACACTCTGGCATCTCCATTACTCTATGTTCCACTCCTTTCTAATTTTTGGTGAGACCACCACCAGTCCTGTTCATGACTCACAAAATGGTATCTGAAAAAGAAGAAACATTTAAGCTGTTCATTTTAAGCTAGCTTGATGTCACCTAAAAGAGCAGGGTCTGCACAGTTTAATTTAAATCAGATCTTTGAACATAAAAGAGCTCATACAGAAGCAGCTCTCCCATGCAGAAATGTCTAAGAAACCTCTTGCTGCTGTTTCCTGCAACATGAAATGTTAGACCACCTGCTGCCCTGAGAGTGTGGACAGTAACCATGACTGCAGAGCCAAGCGGCGTTTGGGTACTTGCTCTGCACACGTTCCCAGTGCAGAAGGACACAGTACAACCAAATGTTGACCTCAGCTACCTAGGTCCATCCCCATAAGAGTCATTTAAAGTAAAGATTTTCCTTTTTTAAGAAAGCTTGTTTATTTGTGCATGGGTAGCAACCTTATTCTTGCCCACACAGAAAATGATCAGAGTGTTCTGCACGTAGAGTAAGTAGAGTAAGAGCATAGAGCGTGAGTAAGAACTGGGAGAGCAAATACCTCTTCAAAATCTTTTCTGGAGCATAACCCTATGTAATTCTTATTTCAGCGGCTGCTGTCTGGTGCAACTCAAACCAGTGCAGAGAATACCTGTAGTAGCACAGAGAAGAAGTGCTGGCTAAGGCCTTTTCAGCGGTGTGGGCAGAAGGCAGCCCCGGAGGAAAGACAAAATAGGTTTCCTGGTCCAGATGTCTCTTTGTTCCCTTTTTAGCTGTTTCCACTGGACCCTCAACTGCCATTAGTGTCCTGCGAGGACAAAGCAAAGCCCCTGGCCCTCAGCAGTGTAAGCCTTTCTCCTCTGGGAGCACCAGTCCTGGAACGCTGCAGCCTGCAGCCCCTGCAGAGTCCGAAGCCCTCTTCTCCTGGCTTGTGGGCAGCCATCCCAGCAGTGGCCGGCTCCCACAGGGTGGCTTGCTCCTGCCACACTCCTCTCCTACCTCTTCTCCCCAGACTAGTGGGGGAAAGATGGAAGATGTGGCTGCTCAGGGAGTAAGTGCCTCTTGCTGGAGCAATCTGCTACCCGAAGAAACACCCCCAGGCTAAAACTAAGTCTGGTCATTCCTCTCTTGCCATTTCTCTCACCAGCCACAACAGTCACAAGAAAGGATGAATTTAACCAGGGGATAGTAGCAGAGACTACTAAATAAAAGATGCTTAGAAATGTTGTAGTATTTGATATATGCATTGGAAATTGACTAAGACCACTCTAATTTAATGAGAAATTAGCTGTAAACTCAAGTTCATGGGTATTTACATTAACTGCAGCTAAAACAAACTATAATATGACAGTGAAAGCATATTGGGAGAGAGACATCAGCTATGTTTACTTAGTTTATTGGCCAAAACAAAACTTACAAAAATAATATTTTGAAGGTTGCCATAAAATATATCAAATTATACAGAGCAACTGACTTGCACAGTATAATTTGGAAAAAGCTACAACAGCCAGAGAGAGAAAGTTTTTACAATGCTAGGGATCTGCGGAGGTCACAGATTAGGACATTTTGCAACTAATATTAAATAACTTGCTATATTACTGGATTTTGTTACACTATAGTCATTTTAATCAGCATTAAAAGTGTGTGCTGAAAAAGAGAAAAAGGGTGTGCTATTCATGTATAGGGCAGGTTATAAAAATTATTTTAATATACTACCCTAAATCATGCAGTTGAAATGAAATTTTTCCTCTGCCTTCTCTT
>JMFS01082428.1:0-19225 GCA_000699545.1 Podiceps cristatus
GCTGGGCCCAGCAGGGGGGGTGCCCCCAGAACCACCACGTCCTGAGACACAGTCTCATCCCAAACCATGCCCACACGCAAAGCCCAAAGCTGCCACCCCCCGTCCCAGGGCCACCTCCCCCACGGTGACCAGCACCCGCCACAGTGGCCAAGAGTCAAGGGGTTACAGCAATAGCATCCGCCTCCCCGCACACCATAGCCCCAAAACTTCTCCTCCTCATCCCAAAACCCCAAACCGCCTCATCACAGGGCCACCGCCACCTGCCCCGGTGCAGCATGCCGGGGACATGCGGCCCAGCTGTCCCAGCTGCAAGCTGGGCTACCTGCCCCCCATCACTCCAGCAGCTGGTAGCCACATTCATGGCTGATCCTCTCCCTAATTTGGCTCTTCTTCCCCCCTTGATTACAGCTTGGGACAGGCCCCAACGCTTAACCACATATCCTGCCAATCCAGGGTTGTTTTTAATTTGCTCCTCATCTTTCTTTGCGTTCTGTAAGAGGGTGAAGCAACCTACCCGCAGACCTTTGGAGGCTTTAACCCAGCCCCCCATGTAGCTTCTGCCCCAAAGCCAACCAACTGCACCGCTGGCCACAATGCTTTGCTTTCCCCGCGCTGCGTGGTTTCCATTTTCGGGCTTGGAGAAGGGTTGCGATAAGACACCCAGCCTTGAACACCCTTCCAGGGAGTAAGAGGATGCCAATGTGCTAGGAACCAGCTTTTCCCCATGCCCCCCTCCAGGGTTGCTCTGGAGGGGGTGGGCAGGTTCCCCTCGGCCCTGCCAGGGACCCGTAGCCCCCTGCTGCCTTTTGGACGGGGGCTCCTGCCCCAGGCAGTGGCCACCCTGCCCTGCCTGTCCCCAGGGCTCAGGGCAGCAGGAGCTGCCCAAAAACAGGGCACTGGGCTCCTGCGCCAGCATGGGGAAGGCAGCAGCTGGGGAAAAATAAAGTTGGGCTGATGGGGTCAGTACTCCTGCAGAAAAGGGGGAGCACTAGCTTTGTCTCTGGGGAGAGGAAGAAGGTATTATCTTTATAAACACCCCTTACGCACTCGCTGCCCACGCTGACAGCTTCATCGCTTTTCTGGACTAAACAAGCTCCCTTCTTCCAAATTTCCCCAGACGTCACACTGTCGCAGCCCCAGATGTTTTCATTTCTAGCATTGCCAGTTTTCTAACAACCTTTTGAAGGGGGACGAGCACTGGCAGAGCCTTGGGCTCCCCCAGCAAGGGATGCTGTTTCAGAGGGTGGAGGCTGTGGGGGCTGGTTTGGTATCCGCTTCCTCATGACCTCCCACTCCTGCACAAGAAGGGGCAGGTCCTGGAAAGATTTAAACGGCAGAGGAAAGGGCTGTGCTGGTGCGTCCCTCCTGGTAGGGCGCAGGGGTGCCCAGGCCCCACAGCTGCCCTCTTCCCTTTCCTCTCAGCTCCCTGGTCAGCGCACCCAACCGAGCTAGAGGAAATGGGAGGCGAAAGCTGGCTGCCAGCCCTGGCCAACACCAAGCAGGGCGAGGTGGCAGCTGGGATGAAGGGCAGCTTTTGGGCAGTGAGACAGCACCCATCCCACCCGCTCTGGGCTCTCCCCTCCCCAGGGAGCGCCTGGGCCTGAGTGAGCCCTGGCTAGCAAAGTGCCCCACGGCACAGAGCGGAGAGGGAGGCTGCCAGGCAGGTGCCCCCCCCAAAGACTCCAGCGAGGAAGCATTGCTTCACCTTCCCTGCCAGCTCCCCCTCCCAAAAGGTCTTCAGCCACCCCCTTGAGCTGAAGGGGTGCCTGAAATATTCTGAATATTGAGGTATTTGGGAACTCTGCAAACATACCTTCAGGAGAGGAATCTTCTGGCACCAGTCACTTCCCTCCTATCTCCACTGCCCGTCTTTCAGCAGCAGCAAAGTTTAGATAGAGATAAGTGCTTTAAAATAACAAGCTCTTTCAAAATAAATAAATATTAAAAAAAAAAAAAAAAAGGCAAGCCGGTCCACACTTTAATTGAAAAGAAGTTTCCAGGCAAAAAAATCCACACTTTACTTGCAGAGAAGTTTCCAGGCAAAGAAATGGCTGTTTGGGAACACTCTCACCCCTGCCTGGACTCAGGGACGCTGTGCAAGCGGCATCGCCCACAGCGGTGAGAACAAAGTCAGCAGCGACCCTCTGTGCAGCTGAGCCTGCGGGGAGCAAACGTGCTCCTCAGGACCCACGTGCCCCATGCTGAAAGTCTCACGCGCAGCCCCGGAACGTCAGTATCGGGTCTGGGCAAAGAGGCTTTAGACCCAGCAACCGCCGATGGTGGAGAGAGGAGGCTCTGAGGGCAGGGGGCTCTGCTTCTGCCTCCCCAGAAAAGGCAGGTTGGCAGGACGTGCTGTGGAAAAGAAGTTTTAAACCCTATTTTCATCGTCTATCTACTACGAAGTCCTTGCCCTCCCCGCCCCCCCCAGCTCCTTTGCCCCCCACTCCTGGGCTGGGAGGGACCCAGCCAAAGGGGGTGATGATGGGGCGAGTCCTGGTGGGACACGCACAAACTCCAGAGGTGACCAAAACCACTCCCGGGTCAGGATCTCATTTCAGCCAGGCCAGGATCCTGTGCTTATTCAAACACCCCCTTCTCCAGACAGCGAGGGCTTCTAGAAATAACATTCAAGGCCAAGTGCATTGCTAGAATTGAACAACACGTCTATATCCAACCCATCAACAGTCCTCGACTTCTGCAAGGATTTAGGGTAAAAGGGGACCAGGAATATTTTTTTTTTTGGTGTTTGTTTTTTCATTTGATCCAACAGCATTGTGCCAAAGGGGCTGGAAATTAAGACTGCGCACGATAGGATTGACAGCTCAGGCTTCTACACCTGGGTCCCAGACCAAAAAGAGGAGGCGATGTGAACATCTGAGCCTCCTAAGAAGCATTTATATGAGATAAAGGAGTCCATGTTATTGAAAGTGGGGACACAGGCCGTCACAGCCACCAAAGAGCTTCCACATCCCCCCCGGCAAGACACTCCTGGGCCCTTGGAGGACAAAACTACCCCCCCACCATCCTCAAACTTTCCTCAGGCAAACGAACCAAAAGAAGTGGAAATGTTTGAAACAGGTCCTGGCAAGCACTTGTGTACGCTGCTGCCTGCAGAGAAAGCACGAAAACCCTGGAGGCTTCGTCTGAAGGTGGGCAAAGCAGAGGGCAGCAGCCCGCATACAGCCGCAGCTGGGGGCAGGGGGGGAAGAGAGAAGGAGGCAAGGGTGCTTGGTACGATTTGGAACTTTCTTTTCTGTTTTTCCTCTCACCCTGGTAAAAGCTGGGCCTTTGCAGCTATTGTTGCTGTTCTCCAGAGCGCTGGCCTCCGAGTACAGACCCACAATGAAAAACAACCAACCAAACCACCACAGGAAGGAAAAGAATTAGCCAGGAAAGGAAAAGCAGCAGCAGAACAAGTACTCCTGCCTGAAATAAATGTGCTGCCTGCTGCGAGGGGGGCAGGTAGGAAAGGCTACCCCACCTTCCCCTGCGGAGAAGCTGAGACCTTATTGTGAAGGCCCAAAAATAAAGCTTTTTGGCTTTATTGCTACAGGCAAGCAGTGGCAGCGTGGCCACACACCAGGGAGGCAGAAAGGCAGATCGGCAAAGGGAGCCTCGAGGTGCTGAGAGCAGGAACCAGCCCCAGGCACGGGGGTACCGGAAGGAGTTTCCTTGAAACTTGAGGTTTCTTAGAAATCTCAGCTAAGGGGGAGGGAAGCAGGGGCAGAGCTGCCTACGGACACCTGGAAAGAGCTGGCCACTGAACAGGCAGACACTCAAGGGAGCAGCCTCAGCTGGGATTATGTTTACACTCAGGGATTTTGAGGGAGATGAGCTTTGAGACCAAGGGTTTGGGCATCCTGGGTTTGTCTCACCCCACTCTGGGCTGTTCCTGAAGCCCCCGCTTTGCTCTGCCAAGGCAAATGTACAAAGGATCCAACAGGAAACCTTCCCCGTGCTGCTGCTTCCGCAGCGTCAGCTCCCACCGGAGTTTAAAGGTTGGGTGGGACATAGACAGAGCAAGGGCAGCAGGCAGGGCTGGGCCAGGGCTGCCCTCCCCCTCTGCGAGCTCAGAGCTACTTCAAGTTCACAACAAAGAAAACCCAACCAAAAACCAAAACAACTACCTGGAGCCTCCTGCTGCTGCTGCCCAGCTGACATTTCCACATAGGAAAAACAGATCCCGTCCGCCTCCCAGGCCAGGGAGGCAGGGGCTGAGGATCCCACCTAGCAGCCCCCGGCGAGAAGGGGCAGAACACTGTCCTATGTGAACAACTGCCTCATTTCTCTCACTGCCTACCTCCCCAGCACAGTGAAGCACAAGCCTGACTGACACAGGCACCTCTGAGAAGTTGTTTAGCTACTGCTCCTGAAGAACACGTGGAGACGAGACTGTGATGGGGATGCTTAAAGCAGCAGGGTCTTCGCAGCAGAGGTACCTCCCTGCCAGGTTACTGGGCCGTCGGTTCAAACAAAGTGGGAGCTTTTGCTGTTATCAGCAGCTGTAGTTTCAGCCTCTGCAGCAGCTCACAGCCGAGATCATGGCCGGGACCATTCCTTGCCAGTGCGATGACTGCAACTGCTCACGGTAAGGGCTGCCGAAACAGATAACCGGATAGTTTTTGCCATTCCAACTCAAACACCTTTATTTCTGTGCCATCAGCTTCACCTGTCCTCACAGAGGACAGAGCGCAGGAGGTAAGTGAACTTTTCCAGACAAGCTGTTGGTTACATCTGGGGGCAAAGAAGAAGAACCAAGACCACGAGGAGCCATTCCCATTATTTTCCCAAATCCCGCCATAAAAGTCTGAGGAATCTTTGCTAAGCCATCGTGACTTTGAATTTAAACCCAAGCACTAACTTTTGGGACAAGAGGATTACTTTGTTGTTACAAGAGAGTCCACAGGAGCCCCAAGAGACTTTTCCCCACTTTTCCAACCATACATGGGCCCTAAGGCAGCCCGTAAAGGCTCTCCTGCCCATATGCTCCCAGCAGCGCTTGCACTCCTGCCCCAAAACACAGACTCTGAAGCAATACCACACTCTGGACTCAGAGGGGAAGGGGAGGAAGGGCTGGGATTAAAAATTAAAAAACCCAAAACAGAAAACCCCAGAAGAGACTGACACAGAGGGCGTAAAAAGCAGGAGAACCTATGAAAATACATTGAGATGGTCAAGAAAAGTCACATCAAAATATATTTAAAAACCAGAAATTCCAATCTGCATGGAATTTAAAACTCCTTTCCCCATTTTTTTTCCCTGCTTAAGGAGTCTCTGTTGTTCCAGGACATGGAACATGATAGGCAGCACCAGTTATGTCCTGAAAAGTGTAGTATTTCCCCCAACTCATCTGAGCACTTCCACGATTTACAAAGGAAAAATAATATATACCTCAACAATTGCCCCACCCTCCCTGTTTTCCATTCTACCGCAGGCTGGAGAAAAGACTGCAAACAAATCTGACTTTTCTTTTTCAGTTAAGTCCAGGGTTTTTTTTCTCCACACATCAATAGCCCTGCAAACCGTTGTACACCTTCTGCACTGATCCTTGCTTCAAGAGCTGTTTGAGACCTGCAAGAGAAACAAAAGCGTTACTGCCTAACCCAAACAGGAGGGGGAACACGTCATTTGCTCCTCCCGCTACATTTACAACTCAGGCTCCTCAGCCCACTGGCCCTAGACTTTCAAGGGTGCTCCAAGAGTACCATTAAAACAAACAAACAACAAAACAACAACAAAAGGCAAAAATCCCCCCAAACCCAGCAGTGCAACGGCTTTACTCCGGCTCCTTCAGCATTCCTACAAGGAGAAATAGGGCCAGCGACCCTGTACCAGTTTTCGTGCATTCTCAGGACTGCACAAAGCCTGGGATCCAGGGAGATGGTGCTAAAAGCTCAAAGCCCTGAGCACCACCTCGAGTTCCGCACAGCTCTGGAAGGGATAAAGCCACATCCCAGAGCCACTTTGCTATTGAAGTGGAGAAGAATTTTATCTTAAGTAATACTGCAACAACAAACAGCTTTGAGTATTCCCAGAGTCTAATTCCTCAAGCTCCCAAGGCTCCCGCTACAGCCCAGGAGAACTTGCTAGCAGCCAGCTCGGGGGCAGGGAGGGCACATTTGAGTCCTTCTGGACTCACCAGGTACAGAAACCCACGAGTGATTCGAGTGCAGAGGTTTTTGCACTGGTGTGTGGTGCCTGGGGACACTACTGTCCACTACAAGTAGTCCCTGAAGGCAAGTAGCAGAAGCAAACTTGTTATCTGTGGGCTTAAGTATCCTACTGAAAGCCTGAAAATCTTAGGTTTTTTTGAAACCTGCTGTGAACTCACCCACACTCCTTTGTGAAACATCTTCCCCAGCCCTGAAAGCCCATTCATACAGCATTTTGAAGAACTGACTGCTCTGAGGTCCTGTCAGTATCAAACTCTTAGAGCAGGGCATGAGAAGAGTGAGGCAGCCCTTAAGCCCCTGTCAGAGCTCATCTACCCAGGTCAGCACGTGGCAGATCTTGATCTGCTACTTAAAGGGCAAGTCTGCAAACACCAGGGGAAGCAGACTGGCAAGAACAAATGTGTCACACTGGGTGTTTTTGGTGGTTTCTTTTTTTTTTTTTTTTTTTTTTTTCCCCCCCCCCCCCAGAGATAATAAGAGGGGACTCCCTCTTTAACATCAGCCTGGCAGGACTCCCACTGCCCTGCCCAGGGGGCCTCTCAGCACATGGCAGCACCTCTGCTCTGACCAGCACCAGAAACCACCGAGCCTGAGCAGGGGCTGTCAGGACCCAAAACAGGGAGGAGAACTCCCCACGCCATGGGTAGCTTTCAAATAGCAATACAAAAAATGAGCTAGACTGCTCTAGTTCTGCTGCCGGACGTCACCAAAACAGCATCAGTCTTGCAGCAAAGCACGCAGGCAGCTGGCCTGCACCTCAACACAACAGAAGACAGGATCGCAGTCCTGCCTCCGATCGGCTTGCTCTGCTGACGCCAGAGCCATGGCAAAAGGCGGCTGGGTGCCTTACGTGTTCGTACAACAGGGTGGATGAGGCTGCCTAAAAAATACAGCGACAGTTGTTAACTTTAAGTGAGGTACCTGGGCAGGGAGAGGGAGGGTATGAGCAATTAAATCCACCCATTTACTTGTAGAGAGAAAAACCCCAGGCTGCCAGGCACACGAGTCCTTCTTCAGGAAACGCAGCTAAAAGAGTATATCTCCCTGCAAACCTTGTCCTGCTCCTCTACCCTTAAATCATTCCGGCTACAAAGACTACTGCCCTTCAAGTTCAGTGATTTGATGCATAAGGTTTACAGTAGCCTTGTTAAAATATTGGAACACTATCCTGGAAGTAGTAACTGGAACCAAGACAGCTCTCTGCCAGGCACGAGCTCCAAAAAAGCCCTCGCTTGCTGCCCAGAGAATCCTGGAAACATCCTCAACAGCAGGGCAAAGAGAGCCCTCATGCAGGGTCTGCTCATTGCTGAGGACAAGCCCTTCTCCAGGGGAGTGAGTGCAAGGCAAGTTCGCTTCCCCTCCAGAGCCAAAGCAGGCTCCAAGTCACTTCCCAGCTGATGGGTAAGAGGATGTGCCTCCTGGATGTGTTGTTCTCTGAAAGGAAGGGCATAGCTGGAGAAAGTGTGCTCTGGTAACCCTGAAAAAAGTGGGATGAGCGCCATTCCCGTACCTCATTCTCTGATGGCTAGTTCTAGGCAGCTGCCCACCGGCCTGGAGGATACCCTTGTTAGCACACAGGATTTCAAGACTGATGCTCCATCAGGAATCCTGACCTTTGGTGCTACTGCACCTCAGGCATTTTTTACTAGAGCCAACTTTGAGGTTTTTCTGACACCACCGACAGGTTACAACACAACCTGGGAAGTCTGCTGCCTGCCCTCACACTGCGAGCACCCCAGAGTTAAAGCCTGGGATCCAAAGCTTCAAAAAAGACAAGAAGTGAGCATCAGTAGAGAAGAATGAGAGATATGTCAAAGAGAAAGTCACCTCTGATCAACAGGCAATAAATTCCCCGATGTCACACTGGCAGGAAAGCAAGCATATCATTTCTCTGACTCAAAAGCTTTGACTGACCAGAGCGGTGCTCTTGGAGTCAGAGTATCTTCTGAGCTGTACATATGGTTACAAGATAAGAAATTAGGACCACCGCCAACAATAAGAAAAAAGGGATGTTTTGGATTCTGAAGCCTGCAGCTTTCATTTGAATGTGTATGCTGAACTGCTGCCACACAACATGAATAGGCCTATTCCCTCATAAAAACTCCTTGAATCGCTGGATGTTTGGAGATATGCACACAGAAATGCATCAGCCTGCCTGCCCAGTCACCCTCCCCAGGGAAGCGTGGAATTGCTTCAGGAGGGAGTGAAACACCCAAAGGCTGTGTGCCTGAACACACTCAGGCCAGTAGCATCACCGCACTGTGCTCAGGATATCTGTAAGGTGCGCTAGCAATTCTGACAAATGTGCAGGCTCCTGTCACAGTCTCCTCACGAACTGTCAAGAGCAACAGCTGGAAAAGCTCCACATCTCTTCAAGAGGTGCTGTCGCCTTACGAAGCTTCGGGAAGGACAGCAGAGCCTGGAATGAGGCACTGACGCAGTTGCTGCGCTCTGCGGCCCTCATGGGGCACAAAGTGTTGGCAAAAAGCAGGACAGCGCAGGGGTCAAAATGCAAACCAAGATCCCTCGAAGCACGGCCCAGAGGCGCAGATGTCGCAGCCTAAACAGCTGCAGACAGAGCCACAGAACATCAGTCAATCCCGGAGCTGCAGCTACCAGCTAGGCTCCAAGTGGCAGCTGGCACGGCGTCGGCAATGCAGCAAGAAGTGCCGCAGGGCTGAAAAAAGCCCACCCAGGGCTTGGCTTCCCTCTGCAAGCTCAGAGGGTCCAGGAAAGCTGTGCATTTGCCTCACTCTACCAGGACAGCTGCCAGAATCTGCTAAAAGGGTACCTCCAGAAGAAAGCACCATAGCCCTGACTGGCAGGAAGAAGTTACGGGGATGGGGAAGTTTCTGAAGAGCTGCACTGGAATGTGCCATGAACAACTTCACCCCATAGTGGAGGATGGATGAGGCCCTCAATGCCTGCTCTGCCACCTTATGCGGAGCGGGAGAGCCTGCAGCAGAAGCTGCTGAAGCAAAGCTGAATTCCCAGCTGCGAGTACAGGATTTACCCTTCTGTCAATTTTAGGATTTCTATGTGGCTCATCAAGTTTCCATTTGAGCACTGAAGCCGAGAAGCAGATCTCCTACCAAACATCTGCATCACACCCTCCTTCCCTGTATGGCCACAAAGCACTTCAGAGTAGGAGACGTAGAGAGGAACAATCCTCCTGATGATGCATGACAGTCTTTGCCCTCAACAGCAGAGGGATTTTCACAAGTCTTGCCTCCAAAAAAGCAGAAATGTGGGCTGGACACCAGCTGGTGATCCCATTCCAGCAAAGGCGAAGCAGACAGAAGCTAAGCCCAGTCAGTCTTTCAGCTCAGACAGATGGCCGGTCACAAAACAAAGCACCTGCAAACTTGCCAAGCGCTACACCCTAGCAGTGGCCCATATCCTGACCTAATCTGGTTCCCTACAAACACAGCAGCCGACCTCACTGGCTTCAAAGGCAGATGGAAGTTAAATTGCAGGGCATCGGCCAACTGCACGATGATGTAGAGGGGGCACGGGGGAAGGAGAGCCCCTCCTGAGTGCTACAGGCCACCAGCTCAGTTGTGCCAACTCTTTATCAGCATTGGGGAGAGCTCTGTGCAGCCCGCTGCTGTGACAAAGCTTCAAAACACACACCTTCCCGCTGTTCATCTGTCAGTTGCTCTTTGGGGAACTCCACATCAAATGTTATTATTAGCGAGCCTTTGATATTGTTGTTATCAAAATTTGGAAGACCTTCTCCTTTCTTCCACAGTTTGGCCCCAGGTTTCGTAATTTTATCCCGAGCAATGTGAACCTAGAGACAAAAGAAATTTCAGAACATTAGTGTCCTGTGCATGTACCCTAGTACTCCAAAGCCCTTTACAACTCACTGGAAAGCTTCAACTGATAGCAATTCCTCGCCAAAGTCAGTGATATTCAAGGGTTCCAGGCTGTATTACTGCCAGGACACGTGACAGAACTACCACCACCCAAGACAGCACACACAATCGACAGTCTGGAACTGAGACCCACACCGTGCTTCCCTTGTTTTGGCTCCATGGGAATTGGTCTGGAAGACTCTAGCAGCAGGGATGCTGCGTACACCCAGCAGCTGCACGGCCCCGAGCAAGCTAACCCTCAGCACAGGAGACCCGCAGTTAAATTCTGTTTACAGACAGCATGAAGGCAAACCCTCGCCTCACCTTGTGCCCATCCAAGTGGGCAATATCCATTTCAAAGCCTGTAAGTGCCTCGACCAGCGAGATTGTCACATTTGTGTACAAGTCATCTCCTCTTCTTTCAAAGACTGGGTGCCTGTGGAAATACGGGACATTGAGCTTCTCTACTTCCCTGTAGGGGCAATAGGTTCTCTAGCTTCCTCCCCTCTATTTGTAAGTTTGGAGAATTCACAAACCAGAGAGGAAGCAAGGAATGAATGAAATCCAGCTTCATTTTCCTCTGTGAGGTACGTACTACTAAATAACCTTTCTATTTCTAGAGCAATGAGTGGTGAGGCGTGTCAAGAAGTTGTGACTCACGCAACAATTTACTCAGTAGGGCATTTCCTTGGAATAGGGAAATAGTAGGTTTATGGAAAAAGGAAATATTTCATGAGATCCCCACAGGACCTACTAACGCATGCCAGAATTCAAGCCCAACAAAATAAAAGGGGAATTATTGCAGCATCTTAACAGTGGTGAATCCAGCTACTCTGGCATCATCAGGGTTGAACATCCTGCACAGCCCTGAGTACCAGGCCCCTGGCTGCAGCAACTGTGCTGAAGGGCAAGCTACGTACTAGCCAAGCAGGCAACACTGGCCAGAAAATTGCTTGCAAGATGCCTTTATAGTAAGCAGAAAGGAGTGGCCTAACTAGGCCAGTTACTTACTTAAGAACTTTTATCCGGAAGCGCAAATCACCTGGCTCCCCATCCACGTGGGGTTCACCTGCAAAAAAGAAAGAAAAACTCTGTCTGAAGGAGCTAGTCAGGAACAACTGAAGAAACAAGCGGCGTATTAAATCCAGCAGAGATCTGCAGCTGACATGTTAAAGGAAAAAACCGACAAGTTGATCTTTGCTTGACTAAATCCCTGTTTACACATACCTGTTATTAGAGAGCCCAGGACTTTGAATATTGCCTCACTGAGCTCTGACCTCTCTGCTGTTCTGAAAGACTTGCCTGCATGTTAATGATGTCCTTTACTTGTTGAAGGACTTAATCTCCTTGGGCAGAGGGGATTCCCTTGCATACTCAAGCCTGGAACAGGTGCCCCTACTGACAAGTTTTCTGAAACACCAGATTTAGAGCGTGTGTGTGTGTGTGTGCGCGCGTGCGCCCCCAGGACCAGCAAAGGGAGTGGAACTCAGAGCGCTATCCAGACTTCACAGAGCATGCTGCTGGATTTCAGCAGCACGCAGAGGAGACAGCACACGTGCTCACCAGTTACCCAAAGCAGGGCTCACACAATGTCACTGCTATGAAGACAGCCTTGAGTCACAGAAAAGGAGCAAGTCAGGCAAAGCTGAGGGGTGGGACAGTGCCCAAACACATACCTTCACCAATGAAGGGATACTCCATACCATCCCTCACGCCTGGCTCGATCTCCACTTCTAGCGTACGCTCCTCATTCACAAGCCTGCGAGGAGGAAGAACAAGCACGCACTAAAGTTTTCAACAGTAGGTGATGTGACTGGGGTAGTGAGACCCGCCCCAAGTTAAAGCATACTCTCTCTATCTAAAACTACAAGGCTCAACAAGGCCAAGTGCCAGGTCCTGCACCTGGGTCACAACAACCCCAGGCAATGCCACAGGCATGGGGAGGAGTGGCTGGGAAGCTGCTTGCGGAAAAGGGCCTGGGGGGGCTGGTCAACAGCCAGCTGAACATGAGCCAGCAGTGTGCCCAGGGGGCCAACAGCATCCGGGCTTCTGTCAGCAGTAGTGCGGCCAGCAGGAGCAGGGCAGGGATCATCCCCTTGAACTCGGCACTGGGGACGCACCACCTCGTTTGTGGGTTTTTTTTTTGTTTGTTTGTTTGTTTTTAAATGCTGCCTCCACAGTAGCTCCAAATGGCCTCAGCAAAACATTCTGACAACAGTTTTCACCTTGCGTCTCTTGCAGATCACACATTAAATACCAGAAAACCTCTGACACCACTATTACCACCTCCTTTCTTTTCCATGCACCCCTTTCTAAATAGGAAAGGCAACACCAGGATGAAACACCTCACGCTTTGGGTATGACAGCTTCCTTGTCCCACACAATGTGCAGAACTATTTGGAGTTCCCCATTCTAGGAAACCTTTCTTCCCTGAAAGGGCTGTCAGGTGCTGGCACAGGCTGCCCAGGGCAGTGGTGGAGGCACCATCCCTGGAGGGATTGATAAGATGTGCAGATGTGGTGCTGAGGGACGTGGTTTAGGAGTGGGCTTGGCAGTACTGGGTTAATGGCTGGACACGATCTAAAAGGTCTCTTCCAACCTATATGATTCTATGACTCTAAAACTGGAGGGCAAGTGCTGCCTTTCTTGCGTGCTGATACTCATCTAGTAGAGAAGGCAAAGTTAAGCTCCTAAATCTACAGTCCATCCACACATCCTGCATGTGTGACTACACCACAGTATTTCCTGTCCAACTGTTCCCAAGCTGGAAACTCTGGGGTTCCCTGACTTCGTTTATTCAGATTTAGCTGTGGAACATCCACTGTAGTCTGACTGATTGTTCAAGGAATAAGATGCTGAAAGAGCAAATTGGGAAGCTCTACATCCAATGGAGCTGGCCAGCTCTACTGCGAGGACAAAGACTGGCTCCTTGGAAGTGAGAAACTCAAGTTTTTCCAAATCCCCCAGGCCTTAGTGGTAGGACAGGCATTTTCCTCCATCTAGTGGCAGGCTTTGAATAAACATCCACATAGCAGTAAAGAGCATAAAACTCACTTGACATTCGGACATTCATCACAAACAACTTCTTGAGTCATCTGGAAGCGCCCAGGACCCAACTGGGTGGTCCTCATCTCCTGCCGGCAGTTGCATTTCCGTTTGCCAGGTGCCTGTCTTGCCACTGGCTTGTTCCTGACAACCTGCATGAAAGAGGACGAGGTTGACGCCAGCACAGAGGACTGCACTCCCGGGTCTCTGAAAGGCCTGGGTTTCTCAAACAGACTGAACGTAATTTGGTGGGGGGTTTTTTTTGTTTGTTTTGGTTTGTGGGTTTTTTTTTTGTTTGTTTGTTTGTTTTTAAATGCTGCCTCCACAGTAGCTCCAAATGGCCTCAGCAAAACATTCTGACAACAGTTTTCACCTTGCGTCTCTTGCAGATCACACATTAAATACCAGAAAACCTCTGACACCACTATTACCACCTCCTTTCTTTTCCATGCACCCCTTTCTAAATAGGAAAGGCAACACCAGGATGAAACACCTCACGCTTTGGGTATGACAGCTTCCTTGTCCCACACAATGTGCAGAACTATTTGGAGTTCCCCATTCTAGGAAACCTTTCTTCCCTGAAAGGGCTGTCAGGTGCTGGCACAGGCTGCCCAGGGCAGTGATGGAGGCGCCATCCCTGGAGGGATTGACAAGACATGCAGATGTGGCACTGAGGGACATGGGTTAGTGGTGAGACTTGGCAATGCTGGGTTAGTGGTTGGCCTCAATGATCTTAGACGTCTCTTCCAACCTAAATGATTCTGTGATTTACTCAGACACTCACAACAGACTCAATCAACACAAATTCTAACGTGCAGAATCACAGGCACTGTTAGTACCAGAAGCGTAGCTTGCTCAAAAAGATTAACAGACCACCACGCTTTTGACAAGTACGCAATCCAGATATTTGTAGTGACACATTTGGCCATGTAAAGAGGCTACGAAAAATCCTCAATGTGGTTTTGCAAGAATTACAGGAGAATTAAGCTGCATGCTTTCAGCCTATGAACAGTCCCCAAATACCACTAAGTTCTAGGGAGAGACAACTTACACCTTTTCCAACTGAGCTACAGCAAAAGCAGCTACAGCCAGGCACTCTGAGCCAATAAATCAGCTATTATCACAAGAAGCATCCCTTCACAGAGAAACTGCCAGATGGTAAAGATGAATAAATACTGTTTCTTCAGTGAACTACTAGCAAAGAGCATCACAATGTCCTGCACACTCACTGCTAGACACTGAGAAAACAAGCATCTATCTCAGCTCTGTTCTTCGGGAGAAGGTATCTTTTCTGACCAGTGGCCAGGCCAGGCATCTCAAACCTGAGAACACCCTGGAGAGACCAGCAGGCAAGCAAACTTACTCCTGGAGAGACCAGCAGGCAAGCAAACTTACTTCTACAAAGTTTCCTGAGTACACCTCCTCCAGTGTAACCTCCAGGTCCACGATGATGTCGCTTCCTCGGGGAATGTTCCTGTCTTGCTGGCGAGGGTTACCTCCAAACATGAATCCAAAGTCCCCAAAGAAGCTGGAGTAAAGCACATCAATCAGTTCAGGAAGGAATTCTGATCAAACGAGGCTCTGACAAAGAGCCACCCGAGGCAGCAGCAACACGCTGCTTGGCAAATGCTTCTTAGCCCCCTACAGAATGTTCTCCTTGCAAAAAGCACCACAGTAAATCCAGACACCTCTTTCTGCTCCTCCAGAACACAAGCTGACGCCTTCAAAGAAAGCCCTCCCTTTTGGAAGGGTTCTCTGTACTAAAAGAAATTAGTTGTGGGCCAGGAGTTGAGTGCCAGCACCTCAAAATCTGGCCACCAGCTAATGGAAGTGCCCTCTGTGCAGCGCTGCTGCTCAGCGACCCTCACCACAAGGTCCAAACTCTGAGTAGTGCTGCAAGTCAACGCCAGCAGGTTGGTTTTCAGCAGCCTGAGGAAAAACTCGACGGCAAGTCTGCTTGTTTTGCTTCAACAGACAATGTGAGGTCTCACCCAGAAGGATTACATGAGATGAGCAACTTCAGGAGTTATTTTGGTAAATTCATGCCTAGCAGAACCAAGGGGGCCTTAAATAAACAGAAAATCAGGTTCTGCCTGAGCAGCATGTAAGTGCCTTCGGATTTTAATGATCCAAATTCTACAGGTGCTCTGAAATGTAGTGTAAGTCATTACAGCATTGCTTTGCAAAAGAAGCTACCCCCAAAGCGCACGTGTGATCTGTGACAACAGGTTAAACAGCAGTCACGCCCCAGGGAACACCAAGTTCCTACACGTTTAACGCAGCTGCAGCACTTTACAGGTCACCCACACAGGCGACGCAGCTCGCCAAGGGAACCAGAGCTGGCTGTGTGGGAAGGCAACTCTGGCTCCTAGTCGCTGTTCTTGGAGAAAGGACTGATGCAAGGCAACTGAAAACCGCACACGGGATACCCGCTGTGAAAGTATTCTTCCCAGTTCTTAACCGTCACTTCAGATCGGTGCCTCCTGACTGGGTAACAGACCCCAACACAGAACCTGCCCACGTCAAATATGTGCATAAGCATCACTAAATTAAAGCTCCAACTACAGAGCAGCCTAAAGCGGCAAAAATCTCCTTACTGTGAGAAGATGTCTCCATGGGAGCTCTGGTGCCCATCCTTCAACCCCTCCTCGCCGTACGCATCGTACTGCTTCCTCTTCTCCTCATCCGACAGCACCTGGCAGAGGGATGGAACCCGACAAGAGATTCACCCATGGCCGAACTGGCTTGTTTAAACGGCTCTGAGAGGAATCTCACCAGTACTCTGTGCTGGGGGACAAGCAGCAATGCTTTATATTACAAAAGCACTGGCTAGAACTTGCTTGCTGCACTGGGCTAGAAAAGTGAAACACTTATCAGTTAAAGCCTTAAAAAGTATGGTTAGTTTATTAAAACAGCAGAAGCAAGGCAGAAAATACAAACAATACTGAGTTTATCTTAAGGATTTCAAACAAAATCAGAAGGAATAAAATCAAATCAGTTCCTACAAAACAGGATGCACTGTGGAAAAAAATTCAATCATATAATACCACCCGTTTCTCAGTTTGTTCTAAGGGCAGCAAGAGAAGTAACTTCAGTACAGACACAGAGAGTAACACATCCCAACATACATGACTCGAGAATGCAAAGCTTCAGTTTCAATTTCTAAGTATTGATCTTTGCTCTTTCCTCCTCTAGAGATCCAGAAGTTTCCGGTCAGATTTTGCCCCCCCCCCCTTGCATTTTGGAAGGTTTTAATTGCCAGGTTAGCTTTCTGAAGCCTAGAGAGGAGTGGGAACAGGTGGGGGAGCTGGTGAAACAATGAAAACCAGCCCGAAATTGTAAACAATGATAAATGCTAGCAACGAGGAGAGAAAAAAACCCAACCAACCCACCCCAACAATGACTTTACTACCTTCATTGATAAGAGTTCAGTTCTCCCCTTGACACTTTAGATTTCACATTAAAGCACACATTTCCTAAAACTGAGATAAGCTTTCTGTTGTCAACAGAGCAAGATTCTTCTGGCAGAGTGCTGCACAGTACTGACGACACCATGAGCAACAAGAAAGGAATAAACACCACAAACTATTTGCCTTTCCTTCTTTCTGCAGGCTTTTGGAGAGCACATCTCCATCAAAGAGATGTTTTTTGTTATTTTAGGTTGCCTTCAAAGCAAAGCAACTCCCGTGGGAGAGCTTAGCAAAACCCCATGGAAACTCCACCCTCAAACTGTCCCGAGACTAATGAGTAAACTTAGGGGAGTCTCGGTTCCTGCACGTGGGATCAGTCTCCCTTCTCACTGAAACACCCATGTTCAGGCCACACAGCTGCAGGGCGGAAGTCATTCAGGCTGTTAAAAATGAAGGAGACAGAGTAGCTTAATTAACCTACTTTCCCCATGGCTTTTTTTGGAAGGCTTTCCCATAGGTAGTCAGCTGGCCAAACCTGGAGCAGCAGTACTACTAACAGAGGCTGTTGCTTTGTGGCAAAAAGTTTAAGTTATAAGGGAAAAATAAATCTAGCTCCCTTTTTGCCCAAAGCTATCCAACAACGCTCTGCATCTCATCGCTAGTTTAGCAGAAGGATTTGCAAGGTGCATCGGCTAAATAAAGAGACAAAGACCTTACAGACACCACAATGTTACTTCTTCCAAACCCATTTTAAAACCCACGCAGCCAAGGCCGAATTTCGATATTCTGACACATCTCTCTCTGGCAAGAAGCAGGCGAACGAAGTCTCTGAAGGGAGGTTTTTCCTACTTTAATTTTCACCAGCACCCAGGGACAGCATGTTGCATTTGCACTGTCCACGTTAGCACGAGAACTCCACGCTTTATGTTGAAAAACTCGGACGCTGTTGTGCTTCAATAATATCCAGGGGGTAGTGGTGGTGGGGAAGACTGAGTCACTGCTCATAAAAGTTAATATTCAGCCATTCCTGCCACCACATCCCCCGTTGATTTGATTTTTACAACCATTTTCTCCCCAGTGTTTTTAATAGAAAAAGGACTCTCAACTGTTACTATGGTAAAGACTTAAATAAATTGGGACTCAGGGAAGAGGCAGAGAAATGCTTCCAGTGCATAAAGTAATGCCAAGTGTGACAAGATCCCAACTCACAGGAACGACACCAAGCTCACAGCTTCAAAGTAAACTGCATGCATCAGCCTTCAGATGCTTCAAATGACAGGTAACAAGTACTTTTTTCCCCACCAAGAATTTCTTTACACTCACTGATTTCCCCGTGAGAGTTCAGCCAATTTATTTTAGTAAGCCCAGACTAAAAAGAGGTCCCATATACAAATACGAAGTTAATACAGGTTATTTTCTGACTCAAGAGGAATGCATTCAAGCTGTTTCTCTCACTTCCCCATTCATTTTCTATTTGTATATCTGAAGAGCAGAGGAGCACGAGGGATGGAAGCTGGAGCCACGCTACAGCTGTGGGCCAAGCGGCACCACCAGACCGCAGTGGGTATGCAAACCCTTTCCTTCTGAAATGCGACTCCTCAGAGAGGACCCCAACCTCCCACCCAAACAGCCCACCAGCACAGGCAAGCTCCCAATGGAACTGCTGCTACACGTCATCTTCCCCGGGGGTGGCAGGAGCAGATGGAAACGAACGGTGACAAAAAGGACAGAGAATGTGGAAGAAACAGATCCCATCACCCTGCCTAAACTGCGTTAACATGTACGTATGCAGCAGAGAAAGCCGCTTTGACTTAAAACATCTGGCTAATAAAATAATCCAGATGTGATTTACATAGTGCACTGTGCTGTTAGCTTTAGCTATCATTTGTACACTGCTATATTATCATGGAAACAACAGGAATCCTCGTGCATTGGTAACCCACAATTATTTTTTCCCCACCTTAATGTCTTGTAAAAGGCCAGGCCATCCACCTTCTACCTCCGACCAGCTCAGACTTGCTGACAGCCAGGCCCTACATGTACACACCAGTTCCTCTACCACTACTTACAGCTGATGCCATACTACTTCTTCCCCAAAGAACTACTAATAAATACCAAGTAACTTTAACATTCTGCCTTCACTTTCTCCTGGTGAAGTGAACTAAGCTCTTTTATTGTCCTCTGACAAAAAGAGCTCTCTAATCAACCGACAGCCTCTCTACCTTCATTTTTTATTTGCTGGAACGTCTGAAATTCAATATAGCAATGAGGAGGGAGGACTGCACCTGTGCTTTAGGGCTTTATGTTTCCTAGAAGCTCTCCTTTCTCCTTCCTCTGGTTGTTATAGGATGAAGCCTCAATGAGACATCTTACCAGCCAACCTCAGCTTCACACTCACAGCATGTTTCACTGTGAACCCCATCCACCCTCCACAGCCTGGGAAGGGCTGGGAGCACTTTTGGTTCTCCCAAGCTCCTCACAACAGCGTGGAGGCCTTCACCGCTCTCCTTCCCCTGCAGCCCCACCAGGCCCGAGGCGTCGGGGCCGTTCAGCAGCACCCGCCGACAGGTGCAGGGCAGGGGAGAGCCCGCCGCCCCCGGCCTCACCTCGTAGGCAGCCCCCAGATCCTGGAACTTCTCCTGCGCCCGAGGGTCGTCGGGGTTCCTGTCGGGATGGAGCTGCAGCGCCAGTTTCCGGTAAGCCTTCTTGATGTCCTTGATGGAGGCGCCGCGGGACACCC